>CAMOHE010048790.1:0-27714 GCA_946598075.1 Artocarpus hirsutus | reverse complement strand
TGTGGTTGTATCATAATATTGTCAGTACCATATGTGTGTGCACAATATGTGGGCTAGTGGGACTCATACGCGTTCCACCCCATATTTAATTATTTTAATGTTATTTCTATTTGTTTAATTATTATGATGATTCATTTATTTCTTTAACTTTTCTATTCAAACGATTTTAAAATTTTCACCTTTTTATTTATAAATTTCATTCTAAAACCCTATTTTTAACCAAATCTTTACTTAATTAATTTAATTAAACCACCACGTCACCTCCCGTACTCCGGGGCGTGACAATTTTTCCTTTTAGTTTTATCCACCTACCATAGTGATCTTAGTCTAAAGTCAAATTCTCTTATAGTGGCTTGTCATTTGTGACTATATATATTTGAATATGTACTTGTTTAAGTTGGCAATAAAATTTTCCTTTAAAGCAAAACATTTTAAGCACATTATGACATGAAACTAAAATTTCTAGTATTTTGTCTTTTGGTTCCTATAATGTAGACATTGTTTTCTTGCCCTACTTATAAGAACTACAACTGTAGTCGTTAGATTAATATCTTATCGTCTACATTAAAAATTTACAGCATAAGAGACAAAATTATTTCTACTTATAAATCAAAACATTAAAACATTATTCTAGTGACTAAAATAACAGCTTGTACTGGTAGGGAAGAAGGTCCTATGTTACAAAAGCATACTTAAACTTGAGAGGCAGCATACATAGCTTGGGCCTGGAAAAAATGCCCGAGCTCCTCTGTTAGATGCGCCCATAGATTCGTAAAAGACTCCTCAAAGTAAAGGCTCAAATGAGTTGAGGTTGGAGTAGATTCTTGTGTCTAGTCTAGAGTGGTGTTCAAAAGACTTAATTATGCCTCACCCCTTAGTTGCAACTTTGCAAGAAATATATATCGTTCCTATATGAGTTAATATCCTAGCAGGAGTTCCACAGGTGCACCATGAAACGGAATTTCTAAGGTAGGTATAATGTTGCCAGAGTACACGTGCACTGAGGAGGCAACCTGCATGGCTTAGGTTACGTAGAAGCACTTGGGCCCATCTTTTGGATTCATAAAGGACTCTGTAAAATAAGAGGCCGAAACGAATAGAGCTTGGGTTGGATTTTCAAGTCTGGCTCTTGATGGCGATTAAAGGATTTCATTGCGCCTCTCCCTTTTTTTGTAACTTTTGGGAGGAATGGTTGCGTCACTCCTACATCATCTTATGATATGAGTTCTTGTAATTTTTTTTTGGGGAAACTTTAATCATTTTGATAATGAAAATTATATAAATTTGGTAAAATAGTTTTTAAGCTTATATTTATTTAAAGGATCTTATAGGTTTGACCTAACCTTTGAGAAAACTTGGTAGAAACTAAAGTAGCAACCCAAACTTGAAATACTAACCTTGTTTTTCGTCAAGTAGAAAACAACAATATTTAAAGATTAAAATATAAATTCGAGAGAAGTTTTGTAGTTAGGCTCAACAACACACTGGTTCACATGGGTATGACACTCCACATTAAGAAAAAGAAAAAAAAAACTTGCATTTACTTTCTTTGAAGTAGGTCCATTTCTTTTTTTTTTCTTTTAAAAAAATGCACCAAATAGTATAACTTTGTAGGTGATTAATTATTCATTAGAGATAAATTAGTATTTATGAATGGCAATCTCTGCTCGTCGGACTAAGCCAAAAGACGATTTTGGCTTACCATGTTGTTGATCATAACCCCTTGATCTTACCCTTATAACAATCTTGGCTTGATGGCTTGACCCTAACAACCATCCTAGCCCATCGATTCAATGTCAACAGTGATCCTAGCATGTTGGCTTGACTATGTCGTTAGTCCAGTGATGGTGATCTAGGTCTGTCAGGCTAACCTTGATAGTGATTCCAACTCATCCGCCCATCCCCAATGGCTATCCTCTTCTATTAGTTCAACTTGCAGGGAGATCAATTTGAACATGAGAATTTTTAGTTAGTGTATGAGATTTTTTCACTTTCTTAATATCAGTAAATATATCTGATAACTAATATGCAACATTTTGCAAGTGGATGATTTTCTAAACTTCAAGTTCACATTGAATTGTACAACAATCAAAATAAGGTAATAATGATGAATTCTATGTAATTTCTTATTTATCTAGCTAATATTGCTCTTCTTCTAACGCTAGAAGAACTGTCTCATTAAATTGACAATTGGCAGACTATGTAGTAAAAATATTGCTTGTCAGTTTGAGATACTTAATAATTAACAAGGACAAATGGGACATATATTGTGTAACCAAAAGCTCACAGATGGTAAATATTCAGTTTTTTACCCAAAACTAGTTGCAAAAAGGAGTATTTATGATATGCAATTTGTCTCACGTGAATAAGTGCTGTAGAATGGCATGTCTTGAAGCAAAACTAGATAACTTTTCCTTTGGGTCTAGTAGTAATTTTTTGCTTATTAATAAAGACTCTACTGATTCATTTTGCATGTGTGTAAGAGCAACTTGATGCTCAATAGTAATCATAATTGACATACAGTATTTATCAAAGGCTTGGGATGTAAATTCTCTTGCATTATAAAGATAAATTTTCTTGCTTGTATAATTTGAAAATTATTCCTATAATTGGATTATTAGAGCAAAAAGTCTGCAAATGGAAGACCAATGTGTTGATGTATAAACAAGCATGTGACCGAAGTGTTGATGCATCTATTAATACCATGAAGTACAAAAATGGTCTGTATATATGGTGAATAATAGGTCCACACATGTCTTGATAACTCTATAGAGGAGAGTTATTTTGGACTTAATTGCATTAATTTTGCTATATTTTATGTGTTTTTATTTAATTTTGTTTTATTTTTAACATATTTTGTTATATGTTTGTTGATTTGATTTCATTTGATTGTAATTCAATTTAATATAATCTTGTAGGATTTTATTTTACTTTAATTTTTTTCTCTAATTATTGATTTTCTCTTATGTGTCTAGGAATACTAGGCACAAGGACAATTTAAAAATTAATTAGGGGCCAAAAAGGATAAAGCAAGCTCAAAGTTCAAAATTAAGATGCATTTAAAAGAAGGAAGACATATGGAAGGCCAACGTGCGTCAAACTCACAGTGCCAACCGTCCGATCTTGCTCCAACGAGCCCAGATGAGCCTGTGTTCCTCACGCTCGACAGCAACGCATCCCAAAGTATCGTGGCAACCCCTCGCCCACTAGATGCTCGTCACTCGGTGCTTGTATGCTTCCTACCCCTAACTTACGTGAGATTGCCTACTCCATATCCTCCCGCTTCTCCCATGGGCCCTCTAGTGCAGCAAATTCCAGCGCACCATACCAACCTTATCTTCCACTCTGTTAATCAACTTATGCCATGTGACAAAACTCTTTCAATGTACTGCTACAATTTATTTTTTTCTCTCCTTAGCATGGAGAATCATCAACAAAAAAGGAGGAGAAGTCCTCATTAGTGACAATACTTAAGAGACCATTTTTTTTGGTCTGAGGGAACTGATCCCAAGAGCTAAAAAATGTAATTTTGAAGTGTAGGTTTATTTTATTTTCCTTTTAACGACACCATTTGAGAGCATTCTTAAAGCTATAAAAAGGTGGAAGATGAAGATTGGGGAAGAAGCAATTTGGTGTTTGTGACACCTCCATTTTGGTGAAATCTTTCTCATGTTTTTATTCTTATGTATTCTAAAAATTCATGAACATTGGTGTTATTTATTTTTATTTCTAGTTTTTATTTTCATTTACGTACTACTTTAGTGATCTTGGGTTCTAATAGTTCGTTTTAATATATTTAAATGAATTTTTTCTCTCTTAGAACGGTTATTAATTGTTAGAAATCGTCTATTCTATTATGTAGTTAAAGCTTCTAGTAATTTGGCCACTTATTAGGAGATGTTATTGTAGTTGAATTAGATTAAAAATGAGAATTTGGGTCTAGATCAATGATAGGGCAGCATGTGCAATTTGGAATAGGAATATGGCCTTAGTACATGTGTAGTCATTTTGAATGCTTGAACTTAATGAATTTGTATTGTAGTTCCTTACAGGAATATAGGGTTTTAGTTAATGTGAATGTTCCAACTAGTTTATCGGAAGAGGTGAACAGGTAATTTTGTGCATTCGGCTAACAATTCCATTGATTAAAAATAATTGCTTAGAGTCAAATTAATTCAATTGAAGTTAATTAGCTGAAATTGGACCCTAAAGTTTTATTTTATTTTTTTAATTTTGTTTAATTTATTTTAATTTTACTAATTTTGTTTTATTTTTTTAAGACAATTTTGGTAATTAAGATTAACTACAATCTTCGTGGGAACATTACTCACTCATCATTACAGTACTAGTGAGCTTTAGCGAGTACATTCTTTTGGGGGTCATATCTTTCATCAAAAATGTTCCAAAAGAAAAATGGATCTTTTGCCGTAATATAATTAATTTTCAATCCTTTACTGAAGATCTATTTTATGAAAAAAAACATCTAAATATATTGAATGATACCATAAAATTTAGATGCTTTGGAAATAACAAATATTAATTTATATATATGTACGCGCGCATACACACATTGGCATTGAATATGTATATACTAGATGTTTAAACATACAAGTGATAACTCTATGAAAATAGAGTTATTCATGCACTTTAATTAGGGCCGACAATTCAGACACGACACGATGACACGATACGAAAACGACACAAGATAAACGGGTTTGGACCGCATGTTTATTAATTGTGCCATAAATGGGTTGGCACGAATAACACGAAAATAAACGGGCTGGATTCGTGCTAACACGCTAAACACGCCTTTAACACGTTTAATTAAACAGGCTGTAAATGTGTTGACACGGCACGACACGACCCGTCCATTTATAACACATTTAAACTTACAAATAAAAAATAAAATAAAAAAAATTAAAAATTTTGCAGGGTCAAGAGTTGAACCTTGCACCTTAGGTGCATTTCTCACACTTGCCACCACCAAGCTAGTTGGGATGCTTTTTGGTATTTTATAATAGCTTTTATTATTTTTATAATACATTTAAACTTAAAAATAAAAAAATTTAAAAATTTTACAAGGTTTAGAATTGAACCTTGCACCTTGGGTACATCTCTCACACTTGCCACCACCACGCCGCTGGGTGGCTCTTTAATGTTTTATAATAGCTTTTATTTTATTTATAAAACATTTAAACTTAAAAATTAAAAAAAAAACTCAAGAATTTTGCAAGGTTAGGAGTTGAACCTTGCACCTAAAGTACATTTCTCACACTTGCCACCACCAGGCTGCTGGGTTACTCTTTAGTGTTTTGTAATAGTTTTATTCTATTTATATAATATTTAAACTTAAAAATAAAAAAAAACCTTACAAATTGTGCAAGTCAGGAGTTGAACCTTGCACTTGGGGCAGTTCATACGCTTGCCGCCACCACCACATTGGGCTACTCTTTGATGTTTTAAAACAGCTTTTATTATATTTATTATGATTTTTTGCATTTGACACAAAAAATCCCACATCGAAAGTGAAACAAAATGCTTCTAACCCTTTTCCTGTATAATGCCTCACTTGCTGTGGTGAAGCCTCGGCTGCGAATGAGACTCAGCGGGCTTTGAACAAATTTTCTCTAATAAAGAGAAAATACGAATACAGTTAAAAATTTAATAATTTAAAATTAAAGATAAAATTAAAGAAAAAAATTAAAATTAGAGTTTAAAATGTTAAATAATTAAAAATTATTATATTATTTTATTAATATTTAACATCTTTTAATTTATTTTGGTTTCAATGTAAAAAAATTAAATATTAGTTTTTTTAATTGGGTGAAATAAATTATATAGAAAAAAATTAAATATTAATATTTTTTAATTGTATAATAATCGTGTCATGTTAAACGTGTTACAGGCGTGTCGTGTTCGTATTTATATTTTGAGCATATTTATTAATCGTGTCGTGTTCATGTTTAGTCTAATCATGTCGTGTTATAAACGTGTTGGCACGAACACGACATGTGAACACGAATTGCCAGCCCTAACTTTAATTCACATATGTTTGCTATGTTCTTAATATTTTTATTTAATTTTGTTAAATTTTATATATTTTATTTTTTAGTTTTGTTAATTTAATTGTATTTGAATTTATTTTAATTCAATATTATTATTATTTTCTCTTCCATTTATTTTATTTTCCTCTTTTGTGTAGGCATAGGGGCAAATATGTAAATCTAGGGAAAAAAATACTTATATATTGATGTTGTTTATTTGTATTTTTAGTTTTACTTTTATTTTGATTGATGCATTAGTTTTGTGTTGTAGAAAATTCAATCTAGCTTAATTTTTGTTGCATTGATTTTTCATTACTCAAATTTACTGTGATTGTCTAAATTACGTTGGATAATTATTTTTTTCAATGTTAATGCTACAAGTTGATAGATCACCAACTAGTTGATTAGAAAGATGTAAATTGCTATCGAGAAGGGGATTTTCTAGCAAGGCCAATCATAGAGTAACATAATTTTAGGGGAGGGAATATATCCACTATGTTTATGTAGCCATCGGTGAAATCCTAGAACCCGATGAATTTTAGTTAATTAGTTGACATAGGAATGTAGTTTACTAATCAAGATAGGATATTTCTAAATTGGGAGGGGCTTTTAGAGAGTTTAAGAGATTTTGACTTTTATTCAACCAGACAACACAATTAAGGCGATTAATAGATGCTTAGTAACATGATTAGGTGAAATTGAATCTCTAGATAGTTTATTTCATTTCATTAGTTTCATTTAATTATTTTAATTTTTTGTTAATTTAGTTTTAGTTTTATTTTTATTTTTAAATGATTATTCAGATAATTCTAGAGTTAATATAATTTTAGTAATTAATTAAAATTAAACACAATCACTGTGGGAACTATATCCATACTTCCATACACTTTATTATTTGTACGATTCTATGCACTTGTGGATTTCAATGAGCAAATTTTTTTGCACTATTACTGAGGATTGTTTTGTTTAGTTTTGGTTAATATTGATACCAATTAGCTCTAGGATTAATTTGAATCTTTTTTATTTGGTTTCATTCTCTTTTGTTTTTATTTTTGTTGTAGTTGTTTATCTTGAATAAGGTACTTAGAGAAGTTTAATCGACAAGTCCTCTTAAGTTTTGCCCTACAAGAGTTGGTGCCATTCTATAGTGCTTCGAGGAGCTATAAAGAATTTCTAAGAAAATTTACCCATCACGATTTCTCCAAAAAGTATCAATTTGTTAATCTTCCTAATTTGCTTATGTGCTCCAACAAGAAATTGGGTGGAATGTAGAGATGGTAACACCAATTTTTACGATAGATCTGCTAATGAAGCCTACTTTTTGTTAGAAGATATGGCCAAGTTTGATTTTTTGAATTGGAATTTTTTGTGGAACAACCAAGGTTGGGAGGGCAATTCCAACACTATAGAGCCATGGTTTACACCCAACTAAAGCATCCCTTTGACTACAAGCTTTATTTGCTCAAAGTATGGAGAGCTTGGATGATATGCTATGGGAGAGGTTGACTATAATGGTAGAGAAATCATTTGAAACTGTGCAACAAACAGTAGAAATGGTGGAACACTTTAAAGTATTGAGAACATCTACTCCTACCATAAATGCTCCAATTCAAAATATTGAAGATTGCCACTTTGAATAGCCTGCACTGTAACGCCTCAAATTTTAAGCTAGGGGTCTAGTTAAGATTATATGAATATGTGTTTTTATTTTTATGGCTTATGTATTGATTTTTTTTTTTACTTATGAAATTGCCATGTGTTTATGGGATGATAGAACTTCATGCAAAGGTGTTATATATATATATATATATATATATCTTGTAAGTTAATTTATAAGTATTAATACATTTATATATATATTGAAATATATAAATTTTCTAAATATAAATAAACGTTAATTTATATGTTAATTGTAAGTTATTTACAAGTATTCTATATATATATAAATGTTATATTCTATATATAAATATTTCTATATATATACTTATCTTTATGTAATATAAGAATTAATATGTTTCTATATATAAGGTTAATTTGTATAAAAATAAAAGAAATGAAAGTTATGTTATATATTAATGTAATGTGCATAATATTTTGTACTATTGTATAATTGTAGTGAAAAATAGCTATTAATATTTTATAATTTATATGTGTTTTTGTGTGAATATGAATTATATATATGAGTGTGTGCAATTGAAATAATTGTCGTATGAGTATGAATAGCAAGTGGGAAGTAATACATTATTGATGTTATATTTTTTTAATGTAATGTGCACTATATGTGTAAGTTACATTGTTTGGTAGCCGTGCATGACTTTGAGAAAGTTGATAATGACTAACGTAATATATGGATATGTGAGTGTGTTTATTACGGTACAATTTTGATTTATTGACATATTATCTTCTCTTTCCTTATTCCATATGGGGGAATAGTTTACTTTTTATGTGATTGGATAATAATTGTTGATTGATTGGAATATTTTTGGATTTATTTCCTTATTACGGAAATGAAATGTTTGACTTTTGATTGATTAAATTTAATTGATAAGGTTTCCTACTTTTGAAAGTTTATATATGGTAAGTAGGAGCTAATTTGTTGATTCTTTCCCTAATTCTCCTATAATCCCACGTGTAAATTGCCTCTAATTAGTCAAGATATTATCATTATATTTTAATAGTTGACTTTTTAATGATAATTGGAATTTATGATAGGTTTCCTATTTTGATAATTGAAATTAGGCAAGTGGAGCTAATATTGGAATCTAAAATTATCTTTAATTCTTTTATTCCTTTATTGGATGATTGGTTGACTTATTTAGAATTCTATTCATGGATAGTCAAGATATTATCATTATATTTTTCCTCTATTGAACCATTGACTTTCCTCTAATTTCTCTCTACCTTTCATGGATACACTTCATCTTGGCATAACATTTGTAATATATTGATTATTATTTCCTAATCCCATTATTTCCTTATTTCGCACCCAAAATTGCTCTCGCCTTTTATATCTCTCACAAGTCCTCTCACCCATTTTGCTACACGTTTCTTCTCCTTCTTCTCTTTCTTTATTTTGTTGCATAGAGTGAGAATGAGAGAAAACAAGAGGGACTAATAGGTGAGCTAGAAGAAAGAAAGAAATATATTATAGAGAGATGTCTATGTGAGACTTAAGAAATGAGGGGATGAATCATGAGGAAATAAGGAAGAAATTAAGAAGAGAAAAGGAAAGAAAAGATTAAGGACATAATATTTAAGGAGACAAATGAATGCATAAAGAGAGGATAGAAAATCATGAAGGTGTTCAATGGCTTTCATCGGAATATGAAGGGACATATTATGTGACGTGAAGAATGAATGAATAATGATGTATAGAATCTAAGATGATCATGAGTAAATGGTTTGTGTAAGTATACCCTCCACTGCATTACTTGAACAATAGTACGTTTTAAAGCATGTTTTAAAGTTATGTATGTTGTTATGATGAATATGTTGAAAGATGTTTTTGATGATTTTTCATGAGTATGATGTGAACTCTCTTGTTGTTATGAACCAACCAATGTTATGTATGTTTTTATGGTCAAATCCTTGAGGAAGCATGTTCCAAGATAGGGACCATCTATGAAAGAATGTTAAGGGTTCTGACTGCTTGAGATTAACGTTATGCTATGGGCCCAAAAACCTAAAAGTAATGTATGTTTATGAAAGTATGTTTTTATGTGGAACTATTATGGTTTACTTACTAAGCATTATGCTTATATAGTTCTCGTGATGCAGATGAGCCTCCAAGTAAGGATGTAGATGACTGAGCAAGAATGGTCCAAGGTCCCATGACGAGTCTAAGATGCAATATTTATTTCTATGATGTTATAGGAAACTAAGAATTGTCATTAAGGACATTTAGGGGATTTTCTAGCTTTTGCATAAGTGTTGTAATCTTAATATTTCCGCTACTAATGATAAGATAATTTTCATATTAAAGTTGAGTTAAGGTTTTATTATTTTTCATATCGTGTCTCTGATCGGCTTGCAAAACTGGCCCTTCATCACATGCATGAACGAACAATAAGTGGTGCTCCTCTCCTCTCTTTCCTCCCAGGGGAGGGAGGGGAGGGGGTCGCTACATACACCAAGTGAGGAATAGTTGTCGATATTCGAAGATGATTCTCTAAGTAAGGATGGGATATAAGACTTGGTCTAAGCAAAATCTTAAGAAGTCTATGGTGCCCCACTACGTTGCTAATGGGTGAGTATTTCACTCATAAATCAATTATTTTTTAAGTTTAAATATTGCAAAAACCCTCAAGCATGTGTATTATTTTGATGATTTAGGTGTTATTTTGTAGGACTTTTTTTTAGACACGTGCAAGTGTACATGGTCGCAGTAATAAGGTTTATTTAGAGTACGGATGTTGATACTACAAGAATTGTATTTGATTTGCATTAATTACCAAAGTTGATTAGCTTTATGATTATTTGGATGACTGGATAAGCAAAGAAACAAATAAAAATAACTAAGTAATTAAAATAAAGAAACGAAACAATTAATTAAAAAATACTAAAACGTCAATTTCACCATTATTAATTCACATTGATTTTATTATTAAGTGAATCCCATGATTAATTAGTCAAGAATCTCTTAATTAATCCAATCACCTCTCTTGAGTGTTAAATTGCATAATATGTTCAAAAACCTGATTCCAATATCTCTCTCTAGAACCAAGTAATTAGCATTCATTAAGCTTAGTTCTATTAATGGCTATAGAGGAACTAGAAATCTCTCAATTTTATAGTCGCTTAGGTTGTGCTTCCCATGACCCATACATAGAACTTCCTTCTCTTGAATGTCAATCCCCTTACTAAAATCATCTAATTTATTGGCCAAGTGAACTAGAAGCATTAAGAGTGGAATAACACAAATAAACTATGAAAATGCACAAAAAATAAATCAAACTCTATAAAAAACAACTATTCCATAACTAAAATCAAATAAGCTAACATCAAGGGTTTATCATTTACAAGTCATAAAAATACAAAGAAGAGAAGGAGAATGAAAGAAACTTATTTTGGACCAGTCACAAGCTTTAAGCTCTTCTTCTTTTTCTCCTCTCCAATCTCTTGATCTCCAAATGCTTTCTCCCATTATGATTTATTGAAAAGAAAACCTAAATCTAAAAACAAGATATAAAATCTTAAACTAAAACAAAGAAAATTTTTTTCTTTTTTGTTTTCCATAATCTTCCTTGGATTCAGCTCAAATCTCTTTAGAAAATTGTGTCTCCTCCTCCAAACATGGGGGCTTCCCCTTTCTTTTAGGTCTTAAGAGTTTTTTAAGTGATGGGCTTCATTTTAGGTCCATTTCAACGCTTGGATCCGGCATTTGGGCCAAGATTACCCAAAAAATGGAATCAGCCCTCTAGGAGGCCCCTAGGGGCATGCTGGGAGCGCTCAAGCGCACATGGGGGCGTGTAGACTATGCCAGGGGCTGTGCGGGCGCACAACCCGTTCTATCTTAGTTGCCTGCTGCATGTGTGGGTACACCTATAGGCCTGCATGGCCGTTGGGGGCCCCAGGTAGTCTTTCTGTATTAGGCCATAGGCACATGGCGGCCAGTTTGCACTTAAATATTACATATTAACTCTGATTTTGATGCCTTTTCTTCCATTAAACCATAATTTTATTAATTTCCTACAAAAATAACACTTAAAAATCAAAATAACACACATGCTTGATGATTTTCATAATATTTAAGCTTAAGAAATGCTAGATTTATTAGTAAAATACTCATTCATCGAACACCTCCAAACTTAAAGATTTGCTTGTCCTTAAGTAAATATAAGGAAAACAACAAAAACTAAACCAACAATAAAAAAGAAAGAAAACCAAATGTGAGTTTTTTTTTTATTATTCGATAACTAGCCAAACATTTCAAAAGCCACAAAATGCTTTAAAACTCAAAGGAAATGTCAGCATTTAGAATATATAGAATTTCAACAATAACACTGATTTCACTTCATTCAAGAGTCACTAAGAAGTGGGAAGTGGTACTACTTATTTCTACTACCTATCCATCGATGAAGCCTAGTACTTGTTGGAAGAGATGGCGGAGTACAACTATGAGGAGATGAATTGTTCAATGAGCAACTATGGTTAAGAGAGCAATTCTAATTTGATAGAGTAGTAAGTTAAAACCTTACCTCAATAGATGATTTCAGCATTGGAAAGGGTGTTGACTCAATTGAAAACAATGATCAATCACTTAAGAAGCAATGACAAGCAATTGTCAATTGCCCAATCTTCTCAATTTCACAGTTTACAAGAACAAGTTAGGCAATTGGCTAGCACACTTGCTGAGTTACAAGGAGATAGTGAGACTATCACATTTGAGGTGAAACCATGTATGGAGCTTGCACCGAAAAAGGAGGACTTAGTGATTTTTCAACAAGAATCTTTGAGTGACAATGAGACCTAAGACTTTGACCTTTGAGAGTAATCACAAGAAGAAAAAGTCTGGGTTTTCAAATTGTTGAGCCAACTGTGGCCATTGAAGATTACGTCTATTTAAAATCCTCTTTGACCAACACCTCATCCACCACTGCCAGCAACATTCTTGCATCCCCACCAAGCCTACTCTCAGAAGCCAGATTTTGTTGAGATCACAAGCTAAAATCTAAATCATACCAAGCGTGAGGACATCTACAATCAAGACCCCATTTGTAGTGTGCTATAACACTTGCTATGGGTGGAAGCCACTCTTTGATGAGTACTTCTTCGAGTCTAGCTAGAGACATTAAATGAAGTGTACTTAGGAGACATCCCAGCTTTCTATCTTTTCCTTTTTTATTTTTTGTTTTAGTTTGTGTTTGCGTTTTATTTTATTTTAAAGTTTTGCGTTATTGTTTGATTTTGATGTGTTTTAATAGGTGTTGAAAAAATCAAGAGCTTAAGGGCTTGGGTTTTGGTGGAAAATGATTCGAGAAGGCGGACGAAACTTAAAAAATGGGCTAGAAACCTTTGAGTATATGTTCTTAACCCTCACTTATTTAATGCTACAAACATTAAGGACTATGTTTAGTTTAAGTTTAGGAGAGGGAACATTTTACTGATCACTTGTGGGGTTTTGGCCTTAAATTTTTTCATTGATAATCATGATTTTCCTTCCATCACTCTTGTTTTATAGTTCTTGTTCAGTTTCTTTAGGCTGTTTAGTTCTTTTTGATGGTACTTGTTTGAATAACATATGAGTTTTAAGAAATTGGATTACTAGAATTTGATTGTGATGTTAGCCACAAATTTTTTTTCTTAGGTCATTTGAAATGTGATTCATTGAGATTTCCTTATGCTTAACTTGCATTGTTGATCTTCATTTTGGACTCTTTACACTTGAGCACTATGAACCCCTATCTTTTGAACTTTAAATTTTGAACTTCAAGATAAACTTGTATACATTAGATTGGTTTTTACATCTCATAAACTCTAGAACTTATTTTAGTGAAACTCGAGAAGAAATCCTAGGTTAGCTGTTATTGGAGAGATAATCAAGGCATTTTGTTGGACCGTTTGAGCCTTTGAAGCCAACCTATGTAAACTTCATTACTAGTCTCCCCCATTAACCCAATTTAACCTATTTCATTCATGACCCACATAAGCTTAACTGAGCCATTCATGAATTCTCTATCACTAAACCTATTACTTATAGACATTTTGCATCTTTGCTTGAATTTGAAGATTGACTGCACTGAAAAATGCACCTGTTTTGAAAATTTATGGCTCTCTTCCAACATGCCGATCCATACAATTGGCCTGTTGGTCATGACCCTTTAGCCCGCCAAACTTCACAATTCAGCCTGTCAATCATGACAAATTGGCCTGCTAAACATGAAAGTTTGACCTACCACCAGAACCATCAAAATTCTACCCTGCAGATGGCCTGTCGAACCTAGAGGTTTGGCCTGCCAAACTGCGACCATCAACCTATCAAACCTGAGGGTTCGGCTTGCTGACTAAGTAGAAATCACCTCTTTTTTCCCCAAAAAATACACTTTTTATGGTGTTTTTTATTCTTATTTTTAACAATTTAAAAATGTAAAATTAGAGACTTAGGAAATACCTGTGGAATGCTATCATCCATCTTCTAAATCCATCTTCTTTGAATAATTATTTAATTATAAAATTCTTACAAATTTAAAATTAAATAATAATTCCTAGACGGTGATGATAGACTGCGATCTAATTATATAAAAAACCTAGATGCACATTCTAGCCTCTAAGAAACCATAACCAGCACAAATTAATTAATTAATAAATAACTAAATAATAATTTAATCAATCATAATTAATTAATAAACATTCACCATGTAATCCATGACAACATATATATATATATATAGAAAATCTAGAGTGCCAACTCTCTAAAAAAAATAAATTCAAGCATCGGAGAGATCAAGATCACATAATTTATACATATAGCTTGATCACAAACTCGTAAATTTATGTAAAAACTATCTTTGATATCAATTGTTGAAAAAATAGTACGCAGTGAAAATTTTAAAAATTTTAATTAGAGTGTTTTTTAAAATAGAAGTTTGACATGCTACATGCTTAAATTAACCAGATCTTACTAACCTTGTCTTCCGAAAAGCTCCTGCAATCTATGAAGAGAAGAACATTCTAGAAGAGCCTCAACCAACTAATCTTCTTTACTTTTCTATGTCCACGATCAAAGTGCATGTGGGCACACAATGTACAGCTCTTCCCTCTTGACCCTCCTTCCAACCAATTGAAAAAACCCAAAACTAAGGTTTGTGATTTGTGAACAATAGCTTTTAGGGGAGTTTTAGAGACTCACAGATGAAGTGCTTACTCTAGATTTCTTAACTAATCTAAACAACTAATGAGTCTCACTCCCTATTAGTGAGCATGGAAGGTGATGTGATTTGAATTTGTGATTTGGTTGCATCTATAAAGTGATTCATTTGTGTTTTTTATGTTATTTATTTTTGTTTTGCTTAGTTCAATTTTGTTTTTCCCCCCAATATCTAAACGTATAAAAAAAATAAGTTTGGGGGAATTTAATTTCAAATTTTAAAAAAATAATAATAAAAATGAAAGAAAAAGAAAAAATTAGAGAATAAATTCATGTGGATTCGATGTTCTGAGCTTTTACGGATGCTTGTGAGTCATGTTGTGTAGAAATGATTGATGATAGTGTAATGATCAAGTGAGGAGTAGGTTGTAAGTTTCCATTTGTATATGCAAGGGTCAAGGTGTATTATATGTCTAGGGTGATCTGAGCCAAAAATTTTCCTTTCTCATCCATCTGTCACCTAACCTTGCATTACAAGCCTTGAAAATCCTCAATCTTTGATGACATGCTACCTATAATAGTGGAGAGTGACACGAACAATGGGCTTTTGATAGTTCCAAATTTCATTATGTAGGGATTTTTCGTCGTCCATCTAATCACATAGGTTTATCCAGTGTTTGATTTGTATAGTGAGAGTGATGTAGCATATACTTACACTTGGGGATTCTTCAACAAGATGAAATCGATGTTTAATGTTGAAATTTTAGATATTCTCAATGTTTGTATTTTCTTTGAGCTTTGAAGCACTTTGTAGCTTTTGAGATATTTATCTAGTTATTGAATGGATACATGACTCACATTTCATTTTTCTTTTGTTTTCTTGTGGTTTAATTTGAGCTGTTTCTCAATGTTCTTTTGTTTTGCTTGAGGATAAGCAAATGTTTGAGTTTGAGGGTATTTGAGGAGTAAGTATTTCACTCACAAAATCAATTATTTCTTAAACTTAAATATGGCAAAAATACTCAAGCTTTTGTATTTTTTTTTTATATATTTTGGTGTTATTTTGCAGGGAATTAATAAAATTGAGGTTTAACGGGAAAAAAGGGCATCAAAATCGGGCTTAAAACATAATTTCAGGTGCAAATAGGCCTTCGCGTGCCTATGGGCACGTGCAGGCATGCAATTGGCCTAGCAAGGGCCCCCCTGTGGCAACACAGGATTATAGGCCTAGTTGCACATCCAGCTAGCAGCCTCGGCAAAATGAGTTGCATGCCCACGTAGCCCCTCGCTAGGCCTCGCATGCCCTTAAAGGCCTCCTAGTGGGCTGATCTATATTGATTCCTTTTTTTTGGACAATCTTGGCCCCAATTTCGTAATCCAAGGGCTAAAATGGACTTGAAATGAAACCCTATCATTGAAAAACCTTTATAACCTAAAAGAAAAGGGGAGGCCTCCATTTTTGGAGGAGGAGGCACAATTTTTTAAGCGGATTTAAGTTGAATCCAAGGAATAAGATGGGAAAAAGAAAAAAAATTTCTATATTTTAAGTTAAGATTTTAGTTCTAGTTTTTAGATTTAGGTTTTAATTTCAATAAATCATCATGGAAGAAAGCATTTAGAGATTAAGAAGTTAAAGCGGAGGAGAAAAAGAAGAGCTTGCAACTTGTGAGAAATACAAAATGAGTTTTTTCATTCTCCTTCATTTCTTTGTATTTTTGTGATTTGTAAATGATAAATTCTTGATGTTAGCTTACTTAATTTTAGTTATGTAATATTTGTTTCTTTTTCTAGAGCTTATTTTGCCTTATTACAAAATGTTGTTTTATTTTAAGTGCATTTTCATGGTTTATTTGTGTTGTTCCACTCTTAATGCTTCTAGTTCACTTCGCCAACGAATTAAATGATTTTAGTATGTGGGGTTTGACACTCGAGAGAGGGAAATTCAATGAACGGTTCATAGGAAATGCAATCTAGGTAACTATAAGATCGAGAGATTTATAATTCCTTTATAGTCAATAGAAGAAATAGAGCTTAATAAATGCTAATTACTTGGTTCTAAATACAGATATTATAATCGCGTTTTTTAAGCATATTATCTAATTTAAAGCTCAAGAAAGGTAATTAGGTTAATTAAGACATTTTAGCTACTTATTCATGAGGTTCACTCAATAATAAAATCAATGCCGATTAATTATGATGAAATTGACGTTCTAGTATTTTTAATTATTTTTTTCATTATTTTATTTTAATTACAAATAAATCTAGAGTTTAATCTAATTACTGTATTAATGCAAAATTAACACATTCCTCATGGGATAGACATCTAGACTCTGGATCATTTTATCAGTTACAACCTAGTACACTTGCATGCGTCTAACAGTTGCCAACTCCACTTATCAAAGATTATATCTACGAAGATCCAATATGGCCAATGCATCCTCCATCATGCTTAGCATCATTCTTACAAGCCTACGAAGTCCATCATTTAAATCAAAGTCATGTTTGTGTTATGTACCGAATTCTTCCAAATCATGTCAAGCTTAAGGGCATCGCATCACAAGACACATATGTGATGTTATATGATACCTACTATAGGCAAAAGTTGCTTTGACGAGCACTTCTCTAAAAGTCAAGCCTATGATTTTAAATCAAGTGTTTCTTTGGAGGCAATCTAAGCTTTCTAAAACTCTTTCTTTATTTGGTTTGAATTTTAATAAATTTTAAACTTTTAGAAACTTTTTACTCTTTTCTTCTCTCTTTCTTTTGTAGGTTCAAGTGATGGAACTAAAGAGTGTTCAAGAAAAGGGAATTGGTGTCATTTTAAAGGAGCAAGCTCCATGGACTTCAAGGATCAAAGCTATCATTCCGAAGAATCAATAAGGGGAGTTCTCTAAAACTTTTCCTATTTTCGTGCTTCTTACACATTAAAAAGTTTGTGCGTATTGAGTTTAGGGAGAAGATTAAAATTTTATTTTTGTTATTTTCTTTTGCTTTTTGAAAAGGAAAAAATTTGATTGTAAAATAGAAACTTTTAAACAATTAGAGATTTTTATGCTATTTTTGGTGAATTCTCCCGAACCTATAATGAGAACCTTAGTTGGAAATTGCACATTGCTTATGAAATGTGTGAATACTATCTAGTTTTATGTTGAATTCTTGAGTTAATTTCATTTTTGACTGTGATGATCCATAATTTAAGCGTCTTGCCTTAATCTTTGAGTTGTGTGTAATTTTAGATAATATTTATGTGATTATATGATTTTTAAGATCTCCCAAATCCTAAAATTTGCTTGATTTACTCTCAACGTAAAATCCTAGTCCTTACTTCATCAAAGAAATGACATAGGCCACATTTGGACCATTTGAGACTTTTTGTGCCTTCTATGATAGATACCCCTAAATCATATGATGTTTTATAAAGGACATATCTACAAATAAATAAAGTAAATTAATTCACCATATTTGCATGCATGTTTTTAAATACTTTATGAATATCATTAAAATTTCATAATTTTTTTTGTGAGATTAAATAATGTATATAAGTGTTTTATACAAGAGGATAATATTTAAGGATGATAATTAAAATAGATAGTAATATATAATTAATTATTATAAATAATTATTCAATTAAACTATGGAATCTATTAGGCATTACTAGTGTAGGTCATTTTCATTAAGAATGGAATGGTCTTATCCAAACCATTAATATAACGAGTCAATAAATGAATGCACTATGCAAAATGAAATTATGCAGGACCGGGACATGCATTGATATATATAGCTAATAATTTTTGTTAAAAACAGCAAATAATATCACAACCTAATATTTATATAATAAGTTTCAAAAATCTATTATTTCTTTTATTCTCTCTTAAAAATGCCACCAAAAGGAGGCCGATATGTGCGCCATGATAAACATGAGGAGGCATGAGATGATCACTATACTTTCGAATATTACATGGCTTACTAAGTATGAAGATGTGCTAATAGTAATACTATAATCGTTTCAATATGCTGACCGAGTGCATACAAGATACTGATTAACAACAAAAAAAAAATATTTGTGTATAAATAATAGATACATAGAGTTCATCAATTCATACTGTGAAAATCAAGTCAATTATATTTGACAGAGAAATAATATAATCACTATAAAAAAGAGAAATTTAATAATATAACAATTAGTAAATGATTAACGGAGACACGGAATAATAAAACGGTCTATGAGAAATCAATGTATGATTCATTAGCAAGTAAATTAAGAATATACATGTAAACATGATGTTGGCAAAAATTTGATCTAAAAGTTACGTTATTGGATGTATAGCATAAAGGCAAGATTATATGCACTTATTTGTCACAAAAATTATGAACATATATGTAAACAACAACGAGGAAAAGAAATTGCGAAATAAAACAATTAGGTATTACAAAAATACGCTAAATGGAAGTAAGCAAGCATTACTTGACAGATACTATTAGCAACAATATCCTTACCTAAAATTTTTCCTACAAAGAAAGGTTAGAACTCGTGTAAATAATGAGTTATGAAATAAAGGAAAACACACTACTAGAAATTGTAGAATACATGACGTGCAATTAATGACGGTTTCTTAAAAATGTTGTGTGTAGCTGGGGAAAACACAAGGGGAGTATGCGTAAACACAAAAATCATCATAGTAGTAAACAAAAGATTTTACGACAGATTTTACAAAAAACGGTCATGGTAGGCGGCTATTACACAACAATTTTTATAAAAAATCATCGTGAAAGAAAATCAATGAAATTTAAAAGCCTGCCCTTAGCACAATCAACGAAATTTTAAAAGTCCACCCTCTTTCTCTTTCTCATTTTAATTAATACTCAAACCCAACCTTCTCTCTCTAAATGCAGTCCTACCTTTCTCTCTAACCTCCTCTCTCTCCTTCAACTATGACCATCATCATCGCCGTCTTTGCCTTGACCCAATGTGTTGCCGTCGATGCCAAGGCCTCCACGACTCACGAGCTCGTCGCTATCTCTCGTTTGTGAAGGTTCTTCTCTCCAGGTGTTCTTCTTTTTCAGCACTTTGCCTCCACGACCCCATCATCATCGTTAGCCCTGTCGTTGCCCGCCTTAGACCCCAGTTTGGTAACATTTCATTTCTTTTTTATTGTTTAGTTTTTTTTTTAATTTTTAGGTATATATTTTTAATTTTAATTATTTTTGAATTGTATGAATTATTCAGTTTTAAGTGTTCAGTTCTAATTTTAGTTTTAGTTTTAATTACTTTACATGTATTTATGTATGTGTTTGTATATGTGATGCTCACTATATGTTTGATGAAAATCCTCCATGACCGTGATAGCAATTATTTATGTTTTTCGTTGCTCCAAAATAACTAGCAATTATTTAGGGTCCATGTGAATTAATTATTTATAGTTATATAATTTGTTAATTAGTTTTGTAACTTAGTTTCGTTAATTTTAATTTTTAATTTTTGTTTTCTTTGGGTTTAGTTTTAGTTTTATAAAACTAACAATAGTTTTTGTTTTAAAACTAATTCTATTAATTTGTTTTATTTTTATTAATTAGTTTTGTTATTTAATACCTAGTTTGTTGTTAGAATTATTGTTGGTCTATCTTAGCTATGTTAACATTTGCTACTTAGTTAATGTTTGTATATGTGTTTTTGTGCGAATTAAAATCTATAAGTGTTTGTGTGAATTACTTCCTACATATATTTGTGTGAATTTTTTAGGTTTTAGTTTTGGTTTTAGCATTGTTAACATATGTTTGTATGAATTATTATTTAGGCATGGTTGCTTAAATATAGGTAGTAGAACCGATACATGATTTTGTAAAAATTTTATAGTTCAATGTAAATATATGATTTTGTTATCAGGGCCTTGTATTAATAGATGACACACGGAACTAGCCACCTTGTGGGAAATTAGAAATTTTGGTTTTGTTTTTTTTTTTTTGCTAATGACCAATCTTCCACGATGGTTTTTAATAAAAACCGTCATGGAAACTCTATCTTATATGACATTTTTTTTTATAGAAAATCATTATGCAAGGTAAGATTACACAATGGTTATCATTGAAAACCGTCCTGTAATCTACCCATTTTACAATTATTTTTTCTCCAAACTTTTGTGGTAGTCACTTGTAGAACATGCTTAATGCCCACCAGTAGTGGCATTCCATGGCAGTAAAAAAAGGTCTTGCAAAGTCTTTTTGGTACCATGACGGTTGATTTTACGATGATTAAAACAACCGTCATAAATGCTTTCTACATCGCTTTAAAATCATCATGTAATCTTCAACTTTTAGTAGTGACATAACAAAAGACTTATGGAACAAGATAGAAAGCGCAAGAGAAAATGTATGATAAAGCATTCTATTCTTTCACTTGTGAGACATGAAAAAGTAATTTTATCATAACCTTTATTTATAGGACAAAAATCTTAAGTAGAGGTAATAGGAACAAACATAATTTCCTCTAAAAGAAAAAAAAAAGGAATTGACATAACTTACATATATAATTAAGACAGAAACTATGTATAGATGATAACCACTATTCATGGGGATATAAGGTCTAAATATGAGTTGTAATTTAGGATAAAACTTTGCACATAAGTAATGAAATACCATGATCGTAATAATCTTTTGTAATTATCCACCCTGAAAAAGATCTTTTGACTCTCATTGTGCTAGGGTTTCTTTGTACGTGCCTCCCTCTCAGGGCTGGAATCTAATAGCAGTGCTATGCCAACCCTTAGATTATGGGCCTTAAAGATGGAACTCTGAGTTCCATGGTTATAATCTAGAGGTGGGTGTGATCTTGTGGTCGGAGAGGTTAGGTTTTAGCAAGATAGAGAATGAGGCCGATGGCTTTTCGATTATGTATTTTGGGTGCATCATCATTTCGTTAGCCTTGCGACTATTGGGGTTTGATTCACATGGCATGTTGGTGCTCTTCTCTTGTGACTTCTGCTCTTCATGGCTCTATGTTTCCCAGATTCTTTGGTAGGTGAATTGGATTATCTTGTATGGTTCTTTTTGTTTTGGTATGATTTTGTTCTCATTTTATGGTAGATGGTTACATCGAATTAAAGCAATGTACTTGCAACATTGTAAGTTTTTATTTTAATATTGTGTTATTATTTCAACTTTTAATAACAAAGATGGTTTTTCTATCTTCTAAGTTGGCTTGTGGTTCGCCAAATCTGTGTTCTGTTGTGTCTTGGTTTTGGTGGACCTATATTTATGCAGAGTTGATAGTGGCCTTAGTGCTAATGATTGCCGGTTCTCAATTGATTGGAGGACTCTATTAATTATAAAGGCGTTGTCAAAACAAACTTTATGCATGCCCGATTATTGGTGTGATGAGGTATTTTTCGTTTGTTGAGTCTCAGTGTACATCTTTCTCCCTGAATTTCATCTTATGTTACTGATAGATCCGATTTCAGTTGAGGCTTTTGTCTCATGTACTACGAGATCAACTAGATTGGTGTTTATATCTTTTGTTTGATTGAATAAAATTCCCTCGTTTAAGAAAAAAAAAAAGTTATGCAATACCACGTAGTGGATGCCACACACTTAATCTACAACATAGTTTAATTTGTAGCTAGAATATTCGTCATAGCTAGAGCTTGAAAGATTACTGTACTATTTAATGCCAATACTCATAGAACACTAGCATGATGATGTCAAGAAATCTTAAGAGATAATCCACTGATTAAACTGTAATTGATGGAATTATTGAGAAAGATATAGGTTAACCCATATTTGGATTAGTTGATAAGTACTTATACTTTCCTATTTTGGGATCTTCCAAGAAATTTTCATTTTAATTGCTGTAATTTCTAGAGGTTTTCTTGAATAAAATAATTAAGGTTGGAATGGGGGACCTTTCACTTTCAACTTGTTTGAGGTGTCAAGTGTCTTATTTTTTCGGTGGGGTAGATGACATTGAAAGGCTACGAAAATAATATATATATATATATACTTGACTTGTCAAAGCTACATTTGAAAATAAAAAAAAAATAATTAAACAAATTAAAGATTACAAAAGGTTTAATAGAAGGATCACTTGGGTCTCCCATCGAATGCTGTCTTAATCAACTTAGCCATATCCTACTTAAGCCGAGCAGGCAGAGCCTCTTGAGCCGCGACGTATAGTTAGACTTTCAAGCCGTAGTTCTAGCTAGAAAACTACAGTACAGTGAACCGTTCTTCTCGTTAGGCAACTAGTCCAAACAGAGCGTCCTTATTTTGCAGTGCCACTTTATTTACCCTGTTTGGTTGGGTGGTTGAAACTATAATTTTTACCACAAACTCAATTATAAACAGTGTAAAGCTTTCACGTGTTATAATAACAATAAAAAAAATTACTACAGTGTAAAGCTCTCACATGTTATAATAAAAGTGATTCTAACTACTGGTTCCCATTACCCTTCCAATCACATGTCCAAATTCAAGAACGCACTTCATTTGAAAAGAGAACAAAAAAGGCAATTATACTTCAAAAAGCTAATTAATAATTATTTTTCTTTGAATAAGATCGGGCTGAAAAGATATAGCAAAAAAGTTAAAAAAAAAAAAAGAAGCCAAAACCAAGATATTAATAATTTGTAATTTTTATTATTTTGTGAATTCCAGCAGCAATTATATACTTTTCGATTTTTTTAATGTTTTTAGAGTATGACTTTTTAATTCTGATACTAATTATTCTAGTATTGTCGTATAATTTATGAATCATTTAATCGAGTATCAGTTTTTCAGCCTGATTTCTTATAAAGAGTTTCTTTAAATATTAAAAGGAGAAAAAGTGGCATTCATAAGACCAGATTCTACAGCAGACGGGGGAACGTTATTATAGAGGCCTGTATAATCCAATAGCAGTAACAGTTAAATCAAATGATATGGAAAGAAACAGTACAGTTAGGTGACGTACTTTGTAACCCACTTAATTTTTTTCCATATTAATAATATTAATGGCATCTATTAAAATTCTTTTTTTGTCAATTACTTGTGTCATTGTCATCTTGTTTGTACACGTACTCAAGATTAAAACCCTTTTGTGGACACCTGATTTTGAAAACCGGGTGCTGTGCGTGCACGGTGATAAATAAACTTCTCCAATTAACACATAGCTCGACTTCATTATTATATATTCTTAAAATCAACGTCATAGTAAATACGATATACATATATATATGGGTATGAGTGCGAACACCTATAATTTTCATGAGAGGAGGATTTCACTTTAAAGTGATTACACGGAGAGCACGAGCGTGATTGCCAAGGAATTCGAAGGGTGATAACAAGATAGAGAAAATTGGAGCGATAAAGAATATAAAACATAGATAAGATTATAATAATTCTTTGTATATGTTGTTTGACAGAAAAAAATAGTTAAAAGGATGGATTAGTTATATTTTATTGTTATATTGTGCATTATATTATTTGTTAGTAATTCATTTTGAAGAATAAAAAAGTATTTTTAATTTAAATTTGAGGAAAAGTATAATAATCATCAATCTCTTGCATATCTCTTAAGGCAAGGTAGTCAATATAGATTAAGTTGTGTTGTAAGTGATAGTTTATTAGTAATGACTCCATCTTCCAATAGTATAAGACGTTTATTAGTAATGACTCCATCTTCTAATAGTATGAGACCTTTTGGAGTGAAGTTCAAGAGCTAAACCTAACAATTTAAGCCTAAAACGCTACCCAATGGAGGTGGGTCATTACAAAGAGATTTTCTCTCTCCCTCTTCTCCTCCCTACAACAAAACAAGTAATTCTTTCTCTCTTGCAATGTGTTGGAGGGTAAGAATCTTGCCCATAAGCTCCTCACCCATGGTTAGTTCTGGAAATTTATGACGCATGAAGCAAAAGATTTTGTTCAACATCACGATAAGTGTCAACAATTTGTTCCGTTAATTCATCAACCAAGTGCACAATTGAGTTTGCTGATTGCTCCGTATTCATTTGGCATTTGGGCTCTCGATATTGTTGGCA
Source organism: Artocarpus hirsutus (assembly GCA_946598075.1). NCBI lineage: Eukaryota > Viridiplantae > Streptophyta > Magnoliopsida > Rosales > Moraceae > Artocarpus > Artocarpus hirsutus. The sequence continues at coordinate 2,854 of CAMOHE010048790.1, read as the reverse complement.
CCTTGCCAAAGGCAACTCAAGGAAAGAAATACGTCCTTATGGCTATCGATTATTTCACTAAGTGGGTCAAGGCTACCCCTTTCAAGATGGTCAATATGAATGACATTGTGAAGTTCGGGCTCGAGTAGAAGAAGTGTGATGCCCTGGAGAAGAGGTCAGTAAGTTTTGGATAAAAAAGATGAAAATCAAGGTAAATAAAGAAAAAGGTAAATAGATATAGATGTAGAAAGTAAATAAAAATCATCGGCGGTCACCACCACATGAATATCACGAAGGTAGAGCCGAGATCTTATTATCATCCACCATTATGTGGATGTTTACCACGAAGATGAGTAAGTAAATAAAATACAAATAACATCAATAATAATAATAATACAAAAATACTAAAAATTGTCTTTGAAATAAATGACACGATGGGACTCATAAAGACGAAAGTGACAACAACAACGACATCGGGATAAGTCGTACAGTATACGCATCATACCACAATTACATAGAAAATACCCTTTCTACCCAAAGAGCAAGGTTTCAATCCTAGGACCATCGTTCCTCTTTAAACCTAGAAGGGGGATTTTTAAAACAGAAAAATGTGAGTGGAATGTTCAGTAGGATAATTAGTTAAAAACAAGTAATCATAAAATAGTAGTTATAGATATAAATATCATTCGTAAACTAATCCCAAGATCTTAACAAAAATCAATAAATACTTGCTTGAATGAAATTTGATAAAATACCACTGTATGGTTTTTGGATATCAGAAATAATATCAAAATACAATTCTTCAAAATCAAAGACAAAAAATTTTTTCATCAATCATTCAAAAGGTCAAACATTTAGCTAAAACAGTTTAAAAAAGGCCACAAAGGAAAGGAATAGAAATATCTTACCTTAATTTAAAATTTCAATAACGTAAGCTCCAAATTAAATCTAACATATGCTCCATATATGTTCAAAACCTTGAAAACTGCATTTAAAATCAGAAATTACTTTCAAAAAATATCATTATGTCAATTTAATTATCAGTGTGCCTTTGACTCAAAATAATCATAACCAAAAATCATAATCCTTTTTGAAACATTTCAAAATTATTAAATATTGAAAACTGGGGATAAAATACAATTTCATATTGCTCAGTCGGTCTACCGAACACCCTGAATCGGCCTATCAAATCTATACAGTTTGGCCTTCTGAACATCTAGATCGGCCTACCGAACTGCTACAATTCAACTTGTCAAAGATATGAATCTGGCATGCCAAAGATCAAGTTTGGCCTGCTGAACTGGCAAAATCTAAGGACCTAAGACTTCAAGTCTTGACCTCTCCAAACTCAAAATCCAATTTTAATCCTGTTTTCTCAATCCCAGAGCATGAAAATCATATAAAAAACTTAGAAAAATATAATAGAACAGATTTAAACAATTTTCCCCAAATTTAAACTCAATTTCATAATGGATTTGAAAATCTAAATAAAATGTCAAAACTTGATTAAGTTGATTTTTGTTCAAATAAAGCTTAAATTCATAGTAAAACAAGTCCTATAAGCTTAGATTAAACATTATCGAAGCTCAATGAAGTTCGGATTCAACAATCAAACAAAATTTCAAAAATTGAAAATAAAACTTTAAAATTTTAAGAAAAAGAAAAAACTAACCTTTAATGGGGTTTTTGGATAAAAAACTTGATAATTTGAATTTCAATCCTTGCTCAAATCTGTGAGAATGAAGCTTGAAATCAAATTTTTGAGAGAAAGAAAGAGAGAGAGAGGGCTACGCGTGAGAGGAAGAAAGAGAGAGAGAGAGCGTGAAATATGAAAGAAAAAGGAAAGAAAAGAAAAGAAAAAAAATGAGGAAGAGAGAGAAAAGTGAGAGAAATAAAAGGGGTCAAGAGCATCTTTGAAATTATGGAAAAAATATAAGATAAAAATATCATTTGTTATTTTAAAACTAAAAATTCAATTTTTAAATTTAACAACTGCAATGAAATTTTCAAATGGCTAAAATTAATGACAAAAATTACACTGGCATACTTAATAATTAAACCTAACATAACTAACTTTACTTTAAAATTCATGGGCGTCACAATCCACCCTACTTAAAAAAAATTTCGTCTCCAAAATTTTTAAATACATGAAGTTTAAAATCAAAAACAACATTGTCTACTCAAACGTAACTGTAACGATAACTGCCCCGACATAAAACTTGAAAAATCAAAACAAAATAATGAAAATCTCATAGATTTAGTTCTTGAAATATCTGAAGCCTATGCTTTGATAGTATTCTGTGACGCATCGGAGAGGGGGCCAATAAGTTTTGGGTAAAAAGATAAAAATCAAGGTAAATAAAGAAAAAGGTAAATAGATACATATGTAGAAAGTAAATAAATATCATCGGCGGTTACCATCACATGAATGCCACGAAGGTGGGGCCGAGATCTTATTATCATCCACCATCATATGGATGTTTACCACGAAGATGGGTAAGCAAATAAAATACAAATAACATTAATAATAATAATAATACAAAAATACTAAAAATTGACTTTGAAATTAATGATGCGGTGGGACTTATAAAGACGAAAGTGACATCAACAACGACATTGGGGCAAGTCGTACAGTACACGCATCATATCACAGTTACATAAAAAATACCGTTTCTACCCAAAGAGTCAGGTTTCAATCTTGGGACCATCGTTCATCTTTAAACCTAGAAGGGGGATTTTTAAAATAGAAAAACGTGAGCGAAAGGCTCAGTAGGATAATTAGTTAAAAACAAGTTATTTTAAAATACAGTTATAGATAAAAATATCATTCGTAAACTAATCTCAAGATCTTAACAAAAATTAATAAATACTTACT
>CAMOHE010048789.1:0-27503 GCA_946598075.1 Artocarpus hirsutus | reverse complement strand
AAAACAGCACCAATTCCAACACCTGAAGCATCACATTCAATCTCAAAAGTTTTGAAAAAATTAGGTAAAGATAACAATGGAGCATTAATCAACTTCTCCTTGATTAACTGAAATGCCCTTTCTTGCTCTTCTCCCCATTTAAACCCAACGTTCTTCTTGATCACTTCAGTCAGTGGTGCAGCTATAGTACTGAAATCTTTCACAAACCGCTAGTAGAAACTAGCAAGTCCATGAAAACTCCATACGTTTCCCACACTTGTTGGACTCGGCCACTCCTGGATGGCTCGCACCTTTTTTTCATCAACCTATATACCTTGAGCACTAACAACAAAACCAAGAAACACAAGCTTATCTGTGCAAAAGGTACACTTTTTGAGGTTAGCATACAATTTCTCATTTCTAAGCACATCCAAAACAGATTTTAAATGTGCTACATGTTGGTCCACGTCTTTACTATAAATGAGTATATCATCAAAATACACAACAACAAACTTGCCAGTAAATGCACGTAACACATGATTCATTAAATGCATAAATGTACTTGGAGCATTAGTTAAACCAAATGGCATTACTAACCACTCATACAGACCATATTTTGTCTTAAAAGCACCTTCTTTCGTGCATATTTGATGGTATCCACTTTTCAAATCAATTTTTGAGAACACAAAAGCACCATGCAATTCATCCAACATATCATCTAAACGAGGAATAGGATGGCGATACTTTACCGTGATATTGTTAATGGCTCTGCAGTCTACGCACATCCCCCATGTCCCATCCTTCTTAGGCACAAGTAAGTCTGGAACGGCGCACAGGCTCATACTTTCTCTCACGTACCCCTTTGTCATCAACTCACTGACCTGCCTTTAAAGCTCCTTTGTCTCCTCGGGGTTGCTTCTATAAGCCGGTCGGTTTGGAATGGAAGCACTAGGTACAAAATCAATCTGATGTTCTATTCCCCGAATTGGAGGCAAACCAGCAAGCACCTCGTCCGAAAATACATCATCAAATTCCTGCAATAGAGAAACAACAGAACTAGGCAATGCAGGGTCAATTTTGTTAGTGTTTAAAAATGCCTCTTTGTATAAAAGTACAATCATTGGCTGATTTGAAAACAAAGCCCTTTTAATCTCACCGCCTCTTGCATAGAAGTTTGTTTTCCTCTCTGCTTTTCTCTCATTGGCTGATTGTGAATTTTTTTCAGCCCTCTCAATTTTCTCTCCTTTGCTCTCTTCGCTCCCCTTTTTCTCAGCCATCTCTTCTTTTTTTTCTTCACTGGCCAAACTCTCTCTCTACACTCCCACTTTTGATTTTTTCTCCACTCATCATTTTTCTTTTATCATTTTCTCTCTGTAAGCTCACTTGGTCTTCATGGACCTGTTTTGGTGTTAACGGAACAAGAGTGATTGTTTTTTTATGGTGAACAAATGAGTACTTGTTGGTGAAGCCATCATGTTTAACTCGTCGATCAAATTGCCATGGTCTGCCTAATAATAAGTGCCCAGCTTGCATTAGAACCACATCACACAAAACTTCATCTTTATATCTTCCAATGTGAAAAGAAACTAACACTTACTTATGCACCTTTACCTCACCACTATCATTTAACCATTGCAATTTATAAGGTTGAGGATGCTTACTTGTTGGCAGCTCTAACTTCTGTACCATGGTTGTGCTATTAACTTTAGTACAACTCCCACCATCAATAATCACACTACATACCTTGTTTTGGACATGGCACCTAGTATGGAAGATGTTTTCTCGTTGCACCTCTTCTTCTTCTAATTTGGCCTGCACACTTAGAGCTCTCCTTGCAACCAACAATTCTCCTTGGGCAGCGTACTTCTCATCGTCAGTATCCTCTAATGAAGGCATAGAATCGTTGTTCGAATCCTCATCAGTTTCAACCTCTCCATTGTCCCATATCACCATAGCTTGTTTGTTCGGACATTGGCTTGCTATGTGACCCCTGCCTTAATATTTAAAACATTTAATATCATGATTTTGAGTAGTGGAAGAATCAGATTTACCTTGATTTCCATGGTTGGCCACCTCTTGTTTTTGCTTGGCCTTTGGCTTGGTGTTGGGTTGCTTCTCATCCTTCCTCCATTGGTTCACTTTCCAAGCAGACGTACTTGGGTTTTGGCTTGGGCGTGTATTACTACCTCTCCTCTTAAGTTGATTCTCAATTTGGACAGCCATGTGCACTATGTCCTCCAACTCCACATAATGTTGTAACTCAACGGCATTGTGAATTTCTCGATTCAAGCCCACCAAAAACCTTGCCATTGTAGCCTCCTGATCCTCCCCTATATTTGCTTGAATCATCATAACCTCCATCTCCTTATAGTACTCCTCCACACTCCAGTTGCCCTGCTTAAGATTTTGTAGTTTATTGTACAATTCCTGGTAGTAGTAAGCTGGTACAAATCACTTCCTCATTACGGTCTTCATCTCTCCCCATTACTCAATAGGTCGCTCTCTATTTCGTCTCCTATTTATGACAAGTTGATCCCATCAGGTAATAGCATAATCAAAAAATTCAATTACAGCCAGTTTTACCTTCTTTCCTCAGAATAGTTGTGGCAGTCGAAGACGAACTCCATTTTCTTCTCCCATTCTAGGTACGCTTTAGGATCTAATTTGCCTTGAAATGATGGTATCTTCAATTTTATGCCTCTCAAACTATCATTTTCCCAGTTCCTAACTCCTCTATCCCGTCCAAATCTCTGGTGACTACCCACTGAATCTTCTCCTTCATCAAACTCTTCCCCATCTATCCCATAGTAGTCATTAACCTCTCCTCTAATCGGAACCCTTTCCTGCCTACGCGCATGAGGAACATGTTGTGGCTGTTCCACATGTGCGTTTTCTATCCGGTCTATCCTCTCATGAAGCTGTTCTAACTCTCCTCTCAACAATCGTCTCATCTCCCTTATCATTGCTTCCATGAGGATTTTTGGATCTGTTGCACCAGAGGTACCCTCAATAGTGTTCTTGTTGTTGTTTGACATTTTTTTTTTTGCAAAACAAAGTAAGAAACAATGCAAAGGACCTTACCACACTCCCTTACGTGTTTCACTCGTGAAATGGTTCACTCAATTTCACTTGTGTTTGCACTCAATACTTTTCGGCTTTTATCCACTTAATACTCTCGCCTCTCGTGCCTTTTTCCACTCGTAAATTCTCACTCAATTCCTATAAAACTAGTCAAATCAATATCAGAATTTTCCTTGACAATTCACAAATAGATTACCAAGGAGGCTTCGAGTATAACAGGCAATGATAATTTTGGGCTTTCGGAAATCACACCCAAAAGAAATGGAATTTGGGCAAAAAATTTTGGTCTTGGTAGGGAATTCAATTTTGCGCTCCTTAAACCATAAATAACAAGAATCAAACAAAAAATTTTAAGATGGGTCTCCATAATTTTTTTTTTCCTGGATCCTCTTGTCTCCTTCTTTCCCTTATTTTTTTTCTTTCTTTTATTTTTGGAACCTCTTTTTTTTTTTTTTTAAACCTGACTTTGATAATAGAAATCATGACTCACAAATAATTGAAACAAACAAAAAAAACTAAGAGAACGGATAAGCAAAACTTGATTAGAACCCTCGCTCTGATACCAAATGATATGAACCCCACCAAAAACTGACGTGACCCTAACCAAACTTGGTCTCCAAGATCGAAATTCCAAATCAGTTTTGTATGAAACCGCGACTTGATGCCCAACAAGAAGCACGAACCTTGGTATGTAAGGACGCCACAATAAGCTATGGATGGACTGATTGATAAGTCTATGAACGCCATGAAATTTTCTGATAAGTTTGAATTGTTTTTTTAGGAACAGAAGAGAATTAAAACCTCAAATTGTGTGTAAAAACTTATTACCATTGAATGAAATTTGTTACAATATATAGTGGTTCCCCTTTGCAAATTTTGAGCTCCTAATTGCCCATGAAATTTTGAGCAAATCAATTACTAGCCAAAAAAAAGCCCAATCTAAAGCAAATAAGGTAAGTTTCCTAAATGGCTTAAAGCCCTTACAATAATATTAATGTAAACACATGTTTTGTAAGAGAAAAGGAAACTAGACAATAATTAGGGCAGATTCTTCTCGCCACTTGTCGCCTCAAATTGGGAAAGTAACCAAAATAGAAGTAGCGTGATTATTTGTAGCCATAGGATTAGTCAGTCCCTTCTAGAACTTGAATCACGCATTTGTTGGTCTGGTTGTCACATGTAATTCCCTCAATAGGCCTCCATGCGATAGCTTGAGTCCAAGATGCTTGAATCAGCCCAATAAGCATTTCTTTGAACTTCTTTGCACGAGCTCTCGTAACTGGACCAATGGGAACTTGAATTGGATCTAAATATGTCTCATCTCTTGTGCTCTTGCTTGTGCTACTGATGCCCTCATCAATTGCCCCTGTGTTATTGATTTAGGAGCAACAGATCATATGACTGGTTCTTCAAAATTATTATCTCCCTATAGTCCATGTGTAGAAAATCAAAAAATTAAGATAGAAAGATAGCTAACACTCATTATAGGCAAATGGTCTATTCCATTTCTCCATAACTTACTCCTCCTATTATGCTTCATGTTCCTAGTATGTCCTATAATTTATTATCGGTTAGCAAGTTGACACAAGAACAAAAGTGTAAAGAAAACTTTTTTCCCTAACATTGTCAATTTTAGGATTTTAACTCAGGGAAGATGATTTAAAATGCTAAAAAAGTGGTGGACTCTATTTCTTTAAAGATGAAACTGGACAAATGGAGTGAATATTGACCTAGATACTTAGCTATAGATTTGAGAACTTGTCAAGAGATTTCGTACCATTTAGAGCCCCTTATAATCCAAATAAGCAGGAGGAAACATAGAGAGAATGCCTAAGCATGAGGCAAATTTGATAGTTGTAGGTTATCTAAGCCTACTTTTGGGAAAGATAGAAAGAACATGAAGCAATGGCCCAATAAGGCATCTTCCTCCCAAGGCTGGGAAGAATAAGAAAAAGCAAAATAAGACAAAGAAGGTTCATTTCTTTGCCCATTGAAAGGTGCAATGCCTCAAAATAAAGCAAATTATGCTAATCCAAAACCATATGTACACTGTTAGTATACATAGGTAAAATACTTGCTTCGGAGACTTAAAATTAAAAGTAGTAAAAATAGTTCAAAATTACAGAATATCTCAAAATCATACAAACTTAGGACACTATCGTATCAATACAGTTTCTATCCACAAAGTTCAATATCATGCTGAGAATTATAATTAAATATTGTAAAATCGTAACATAAGTTGTCTTTAGCTTCGAGCCCCTAAACACAATAGCTGTGCACTACTGGCAGCTAACACAATATGTAAAATCTTACAAGGAGGGAAAAAATAAAAAGGAATGACCCAAATGCTAAGTATGGGATTATAACAAGAAAACGATTCAAATCACATGTTTTGACTCACAGATACACATTTCATAGCATAGAGCGTAACAAAAATACCAAGCCAACACATAACAATTTTATATACATACAATATGTAGAGGAAAACCCAAAGCTCATTCTTAAGCTATTGTACCTGTTCCAAAGTTCTTTCGAAGTTTTCATACCTGACCGTTTCTTTATTACATAGCAGAATTTTAAAATTTTAAATCAGAATATTTTTCAAAACATAAGTTTGACATGCTAAATACATAAATTAATAATAGTTCTTACTAACCTCTTTTATATACCGAAGTGAGCTTGAATTGGTGTAGACAAGAACCTTCCAGAAGAACCCTCCAGTGACTCTCTTTCCAACCACTAGAGAAAACCAAGAGTTAAGGTCCTTGATTTTGAACAGCAACTCTTTGGGAGTTTCAGAGTTTCTCACACTAGAGTACTTACTCTTTGCTTCTCAAGTAATCTAAATAACAAATAAAACTCACCCCCTATTTATAGTAGTTGAACTTGGGGTTAATTATTATCAGATTAGGCCTCAAAATTCAAGGTTGATGAATTTTAGAGTAAAAACGTATGAAGCAAAATCTGACTTTAACTACAGTGGTTGACCATGCTTAGTGTATTGCGGTGGTCTATGTGGTCGTGATACTGGAGTCCAAATCAAATCTGAACTCCTCAAACCTTATTGTATGGACCTAGGTATCCTTTATAGAGCCTTAATTTTAATTTAAATAACCCAATAGAAAAGTTATCTAATATGAACACCGCCGACTAATGCTACAAGGCCCGACACCAAATCTAGAATTGAACCCCTAATCCCTTAAGACACATGTTTTGATGAGGACATTGGTAGCACAAAGCAAGAGCATAAGAGATGAGACATATTCAGATCCAATTCAAGTTCCCATTGGTCTAGTTATGAGAACTCATGCAAAGAAGTTCAAAGAAACGCTTATTGGGCTGATTCAAGCAAATTGGGCTCAAGCTATTGCATGGAGGCCCATTGAGGGAATTGCATGTGATATCCAGACCAACAACTCCATGATTCAAGTTCTAGAAGGGACCGAGTAATCATGTTTGTAGAATCAACAAGTGCTTAGCACCATATGGCTGCAAATAATCAAGCTACTTTCCATTTCAATTACTTTCCCATTTTGAGGCGACAAGTGGTGAGAAGAATCAGCTATTTACCTATTTATTGTCTAGTTTCCTTTTCTTTTTTTTAGAAACATGCGTTTCTTTTATTTCATATTATTGTAAGGCTTTTAAGCCATTTAGGGAAACTTACCTTACTTGCTATTGGGCCTTTTTTTTGGTAATTGATTTGCCCGAAATTCCATGTGCAATCAGGAGCTGAAAATTTGTAAAGGGAAACTACTATATATTGTATTGAATTTTATTCAATAGGAGGAAGCTTTTACACACAATTTGAGGTTTTAAACTCAATAACAAGGATGCTAAGCCACAAGAATGTGCAAAATGAGTAGCCAAATTTTAGATTTTTTTTTTTTTTTGCTATGGAGTAAAGTGTGTTCTAGGCTTACAGAACCCTATAGAGATGAAAGCAAATAAAAAATTTTAAGATGGGTCTCTAGAATCTTTTTTTTTTTTTTTGGATCCTCTTGTTTTCTTCTTCCCCTTGTTTTCTTTGTTTTCTTTTCTTTTTCTTTCTTTTCTTTTCTTTTCGGATCCCTTCTTCTTTTTTTTGGTAAAACTAGAATCAACACATAAACAAGCAGGTGTGCACATGTAAACAAGAAACAAATGGAAACAATCGAATTCAAATCAAACGGAAACTAACTGACACAAGTATTCAAAGCAAACAAAATTGGCAAAATTCAAACAAGAAAAGGAAGAGAAAATTCGGCCAAGAAATTTTGGCATTAAACCTGAATTTTTTTTTTCTAGGACTCTAAATTCGACTAAACAAGAACAAGAACATAAGATAAAGGATAGTCAAACTTGCCTTGGAACCTAAGATCTGATGCCAACTAATATGAACCCCATTAACTAATGCAACAAGACCTGACACCAAATTTGGAATCGAACCCCTAATCCCTTAAGACACACGTTTGTTGAGCCTTGACCCGTAATCTAATAAGACTCAAACCAAGAACCATAGATAGGAAGATGCCACACGTAGAATTGCAAGAACACTTAAAACTCTAGATTATAAGTTAGTTTGTTGAACACCATAAGTTTAATCTTGATAAGTTCAAGAGTCTTCTCAAGAAAATAAGAAGAACGCAAGAAAAGCCTCACCAAAAGTCATGAATGATGATCTGATTTCTCTGTTTTTAAAATAACAAAGTGTTTACAAATATATGGGAATGATTTTCAGCCCAAAAATCCTTAAGCGAATGTTGACTTGGAAAATCCCTTAATTGGCGCTTTCCCATATGAAATTAAGAACTAAAATATGAACTTTGCTAGCTATAATCCAACAAAAATAATACAAAAAGAAAGTAGCTAATCTTATCCGTTAAAATGTGCCTACCTAATCTATTAAAGGGAAAGTATCTAGGTTTGTTTTCATGCCTAACAAAACCGAATTTAACAACTAAGAAATTACAAAAAATTACATTAGAAAAATAAATTGATGACGAGGCTCGAACTTGATGACACGGCACCCACATATCGGTCCAAAATAGGAAGGTTTCTTGAAATTTCAAATCTACCCCACAATTTACTAGAATCGTGCACCATCATCAATGTGAATCTTCTAGAACCTTAACTATAGTGACTAGGCTCTCTTGAGATTGATTTGGGTCTATGCCTGTGTTCCATTTATGTGACACGTTGCGAACTTGTTGAATTAGCCTATTCAATGCCTTCTTGAATCTCTTGGCCTTAGATCTCGTGATTGGACCACTTGCACAACTTAATGAATTACGAACATGACCCCTAACTTTTGTAGCTCCATTGCTTGCATCATGTTTAATGGGGAGGTCTTTTTGGCTGAACCAGATGAATATGACAAGGATCCTTACACTTATAAAGAAACTATAGAGGATGTTGATTCAATACTCTAACATCTGCCATAGGGTAAACCACTGCCTCTCAGGTCCCAAACTGATTCTATCATAAAGGCCAATGATAGACAATAACTCTCCCACGAACACATCTTACAACTTTCATCGTATTATGATTATGAAATTTATTATAAACTAATGACTTTATTTGTAGTGGATGGACTAAGGAAATTCAAACAACATAAAGTGCTTAATGTAAGGAAATTCAAACAACATAAAGTGCTTAATGTATGATTATTGTGATTGGTTCATAAATTGTCTATTTTTCATGAATTACATGAAATTTATTTATTTGTGTGTGACATTTTTTTTATTTTTAGAAATTTTTAGAATTTATTTTTAAAAAATTCAGTTTTTTTTTTTAAAATTACTAACAACGAAGGCTAAGTTGATATTTATCTATTTGATGTTGAGTATAAGTGTGCATATGTGCATATGATATAATATTTAGGGGATGCTAAAGGGTCTCTTTTGGAATTCATGAATATTATATCTATATATATATATATATATATTTACTTTGTTGCATGTAATCATGGAGTGCAAGTGATGCGTGCATGTGTGTACGTAGTTTTATATTTAATCATGTGTGTACGTAGTTTTATATTTAATCTTAACATATAGTGGTATAGTGCAAGTAAGGGGTCTGATTTGCCACACATGTAAATATATATATATTAATAATAATAAAAAGAAAAAAAATAGAGTTAGGGGAAGCTGTGGCTTCCATGCTGGTGCCAAAAAAAAAAGGGATCCAGATTTCAAGCTTTGGAGTCCAATATCATTTTGTTTTATCATCATTCCTTATTTGAATTATTATGAAAAGCATTTCATGTGGAGATAAGATGTTATCATCATGTCTCCAATTGAATTATTGGTTCCTTTTCCAAAGTTCCCATTCCTTCACTGGGTAAGCATCCTATTTGTTTTACAAAAATGCTTCCAATATAGAAAGCCATCAATTCTTTTACATGTCATCCCCATCCTTTATATTTTTTCTCTCCACTCACCTTGTTTCACGTCTTCCACTTCTCTTGGCTGCTTTCCTCCTTGCAGCAAGACTCCAATGACCCCTTCTTGCCTCCAACACTTTCTCTTCCCCCCCTTTTTATTGTCCCTCCATGCCTTCTTCACATAGTGAAACACACACATGAACACACTACTAGCATACCTTTGGCCAACTTATGCTATCGTTCACATGCCTCTAAACCTCCACTCTCAACACTCCCGCGCACCATCAAGTCACGCACAACACATTCCCCCAAATCTGCAAGCTTCGGACGAGCTATGGTGTGTCTTGCAGAATCCATCGTCAGGCTGGAACGAAGTTTTTAACCATGTTTTGAGGTCGATTTTCTATCTATTTTATACCAAATTTTTCTACGATATAATGGCTTTTGTGAGAATGATTTTATATGATTTAATGTTTGATTCTGTTTAAGAAACAAAATTTTTATGAATAATTATTTTTAATCACGTTTTTAAGGGAAAACCCATATTTCAGGATTTTTCCAGGAAGAATCAACATGAAATTTTAAGAAAATTTCTTTTGGGCATTGTATATCTATATGTTGGGCATCTCCCATAAAAATTTCGGATTCATATAAGCTATTTTTGATTTTTTGGAGAATTTATACTAAATGTTGTTCTCACAGTTCTTAAACTATCTTTAAATATGATGATTTGTTTGATATGTTATGGAATGCGTTTAATGCTAGAAAAATTTGTGAATGCTCATTTATATGTCTAGTTTATGCTTGCAAATTTTTAGCCACATGTGTTTGTTAGAATTAGAGAAATAAATCGTAGAATAAATACTACTCATTGTTTCGATAATTTTACTGCAACGTTTTTGTAAAAGTTAGCATAGTTGAAAAATACTTAGAATGATTTAAACGTAATAAAAATTTTTCTAGTATTATGTTGGGATGTTAAGAATGCTATGCTAAAATTTAGATCAATTGGAATTTTGTGTGATTTTATAAAATTCACTGAGTACTAACTGCCCGTAGGCTGTTTATAATGGCAGACCATTTTTGTCGCCTCTAAACTATGGGAAAAATACTTATAGTGGCTAAAACTTTGTGAAATTAAATATGGTAGTATGTATATATGTCTAGTATGTTCGGTAAAACTTTCAAAGTCATGAGAACTTTAATCATTTTTCTAAATTTTGTTTATTGCTCCTGCCTCAACAAAAATTCTAACAACAGAGGTGAGAATTGTAGTACATAAAAGAACAACTTAAAGTGGTTCAATTGTGATGAAATTAAAACTAGTAATTCTTATGGATGTATAAAATATGTAGTGAAAATTTCAAGTCATTTTAAGTTTTGTGTTATTTTTTTTAAAATTCATGGAATGCTGGCTATCCAGGCTACTCATCTAAACCCTAAGTTGTGTTTTGAAAAACATGAAAATGGCACTTGGATTAATTAAAATATCATGAAATTTATTCTGGTGATGTATGTACATGTTAGAAACGTTGTGTAAAAATTTTGAAGCTATTGGAATTTTCTATGATTTTATAAAAATCATGGAGTGCTGACTACCTGGTTGAGTTAATAAACTTGTCTTAATTGTGATGATTATGTGAGTTGGTTTAATTGATCGAGTATAAAATTGCTTATTGTAGTGATATTGAATGGGATATTTTGAGTATGTTCTTATACCAAGAATGTTTTGTTCATCACCATGTTATAATATTAAAGACATTGGAGGCACTTGAGTCATTGGAAATAGAAAGGAAACCATCCACTTGTAAGAGGTTAAGTAAAAATTCTTACAAGGCAAGTAAGTACATTATCGCCTGCAACTTGATTAAGAATTATGGGAAGTTTTTGAGAAATGTTTTGTTTTATTATGTTATTAATGTTTATGCATTTCTCAATTCAAAAGACTCCTTTTACCATGGTTATGAAGAATGTCTTTTTACAGATGTTTTCATTGATGTTTCATGATGCATATGACATTTTTACAAAGAAAAAATATGTATGTATATGTATCATATAATTAAGGCGTTGCACATCAATGATGATGATGATGATGATGTTTCTCCCGCAAGGTGGACTTCTTACATTTTATTTGGGATTAGCTACCCCTCTCCTCTCGTGACGTCGCACCCTAATGATATTAATGGTGCAATGCCTAGGCCCTAAACCATAAAATGAATGTTTTAAATATGGAAAAGGAAAAGGAAAGATATGTTCTTACAGAGTGTGCTATATGCACTATGTTCACTATATCAAAGATGAAATGATTCATGTTACGATTAAAGTTTTTATAATGTTTTGTGAGATTACATAATGTACTTACTAAGCTTAATGCTTACATAAGTAAATCATGTTGCAGATAAGGGGTAAGGCTATAGCTATGGATGGAGGATAGACAGACAGATTTGTGTGCAAGGATGGTGGTATTGGATCATGGAGTTACGACATGAAATAAAACATTAATGATGCTATTTTTAAATTTAATTCCACACATTATGTGATAATCTTTATGGACTTTGGTTTGTAATAATTTATGGGTTGTAATTTGTTTTCATAGCTCATATTTATTAATTTAAACTAACGATTTTTGTAGGTAGTTGGTTAGCCAAATACCATGGGTATTCCGTCAGGCTAACCGAGGAGGAAAACCATTTAAGGTAAGTAAGTATTGATTTTATTTGAAAGATGCGATCCTAAGAAGTGCTAGTATGTTACCTTTAGAAGTACTAGTTTTGTGTTTAAAAAAAAATTAAAACTTTAATTCATATACTCACATGGTAATGTTAAATAAATAAGAAAACAAATTCCACCAAAAATCCTAGGTTAATAATTAGATGATATTTATAAGTTTACGTTTTCCCGCCAAACAATTAAAAGACAATAATGTAAGTTAATGGCTCCTGTGACATCTGTAAGGGGGCATTACAGATATGGTATCAGAGCAGTTTCTGTTTCCTACACACATCGCCACACGTCTGCCCTAAATCCTCCAAGTAAGTAAATTTTATGATATTTAGATGGTAATGGATATGTTTTGTATTTGTATATGCTAGTGAGATGCTAATTTTGTTTGGGACTATGTTCCTAAGTCCTTAATCTACAATGTACCAATAAGAAGCAACTTTGAACAGTCAAAGTAAGTGAAGTAGATCGACCAGCTTTCGATATTGGGCTTCTAATTTATGCTTGTTGGTTAATTGGGCCCAAAATATCAAGGCCCGAAAAAAAATATTGGACCTATTCTAGCCCAAAATGTTTGGGCTGAGTTTAAATTTTGGCCAGACCTATTCTAGCTTAGAATGTTTGGGCCAAGTTCAAATTTGGCCAGACATATTCCAGCCTAAAATGTTTGGGCCAAGTTCAAATTTTGACCTAACTCAGTTAATCTCTCGCATGTCGCCTTCACAAGTGTCTAGCACAGTGCCCCATTCTTTGTTTATTTATATTGTTACTATACATAAGAGCTCATTTCTCTGAGCTCACACTCTCTCTAAATTTTTCACTCTCTCTCTAACTCTCAAATCCTCTTCCTTCTCTTTAGGTTTCCTTCTTCTCTCTCTAAAACATTTTCTGGAATTCACAAACTTCTACCTCGATTATTTTTCCTTTCCTCTTTATCTTTCTTTCTTCATACCATAGATCAAAATTACCAACATCTAAGAAAGTACTTCCCATCACTTTCTTAGAAAGTTATCAGGAAGAAATACAAGATGAGGATCACTCGATTATGGATCTTAATGCGTTTTGGCATCCCTAATGATGAGAGAATATTGACAGAGGAGAAGATTCATCCAGGTGACTTCGACCAGAACGTTGGTCTACCAGATATAGGCACTAGTCATAGTGCGATGAAAAGAAGGGCCCATGCCATTGCGGTCACATGTAACAAATGTGGGCAACAAAATTGTAATGGTAAGTCTACTTCGCTTGGATATGTATCGATAAATAGAGAGGACAAAACAAAGTTTTGTAGGAATGGACTTTCAAAGGAGAACTCGGATGGCATCCATGCTTCTCTTCAGAACCATCCAAGTGGATATGTCCAAGGTGCGATTTTTAAGCTCTCGCCCAAATTCTAAGCAGAGAGACAACATCTTAGGAGCATGGTAATTCGAGACCCTGTTTGTCATATCATAAGAAAATTTGGTGGAGAATAAATTCTCACCCTTTAGAGTTCATCTAAGTGTTTGTTTGTCTAAAATTGATACCGCAGATGTTTAAAAATATGTGTTCCTAGTCTTGTAAAAAAATGTTTTGAATTCATAATATGTGTTGTTTAGTTTGAAATTGTCACATTAAGTGTTGAATAATTACTCTCCTTGTTTTATTATTTTCCAAAAAAAAAAGAGAGAGATATCTTGTTAGGTACATCACATGTTTATACTATAGCTATTTGAGTTTCAAAACTTATCTAGACTTTTCAATATTCATGTCTTATCTTTCACAAGTTCTATAATAGTTTATCGGTCATATCGATTCTCTATCTAGACTTTTCAAGATTTGTGCCTTATCTTTCAAAAGTCCTATAGTTGTTTGTCGGTTATGTAAATTCTCTATTTTTAGTGTACATTTGTCAAAAAATGCACAATGATGTTAGGATATCTTTTATAGAATCTTCTTCAATTGTCAAAAATTATACAGTTTGAGACTTACTTTTCAAAAGTTGACCTGACTTTCTATAACTTGTCTATGTCCTTTTCTCACATTCTTACCTACACAATATTTTACTTAGATGTTTAGATTAGCTGCTCATTACCTACTTGTTTGCCTCTTTGGTCCCTTTTATGTTTTCATCATCTTTAAAATTCCATTCAAGACTCAGGGTTTAGATAGAGCAGGCCTAAAAACAAAAGAGAGTCAACCAGTCATACAAACCAAACATGTCTACCAACTATTCATGGAGAAAATTAAGAAATGTTTGTGTTTTTTATGGTTCCAGCCCTAAGAAAGATAAAGTCTACTTTAAAGCTGCAAAACACTTTGGACAAGAATTAGTGCATATAAAGATTAGCTTGATTTATGGGGGTGAAAATTTAGGATTAATGGGGAGTGTAGCGATAGCAACTAAGTCTAATGGTGCCAGAGTCATAGGGATTATCCCTTATCCCTTAGCTGAAGGGAACCTGTGCGGGAAAACCATAGGTAAGGAAAAAGAAGTTTTGGACACCCCTAAGCGTATTAAAAACATGATCAATAAGTCTAACACTTTTATAGCATTACCTGGTGGTTTAGGCACCCTTGAGGAGATATTCATAGTTTCTAATAGGAATTTGTTGGGTATTCACTCCAAACCATTGAGTCTCTTAAATATAAATGGTTTTTAGGATGGTCTTTTAAAATTTTTAGATTAGCTATGGAACAAAACTTTATCGTAGATTCAAGGAGACAAATCTTTGTTACTGCTTCAACTGCCTAGGAGCTATTGGATAAGATGCAAATCATCCATCTAGAGTCTGATACTGCAACTCTCAAGCTTAATTGGGAGAAGGAAGCTGGTAACGACCATTGGATTTAAACGTCCACCTGTAATCTTTTGGTTTTGCCCATAGCATGAATGCCCATAGTTATTACATCCTGAATAACTGCTCTTCTCCTCATCCTATATTTCTTGTCACATGTTGTTGTTAAAAGCTCTAGATTTATTAACTCTAATGTTGGGATGGCTGGTGTTACAGAGTATTTAGTACTCTTGAAACGCATCCCATTTAAGGTCCGATCTTTTGTCTTTGAAGTTTTAGCATTCTCTACACAAGCATGATTCAGATAGTTGATTAAATGGAATACTTTATACTCTTGAAATATATCAGCATTATGTTTGCAATTGTGGAAGTACTCCATAAAAAAAAATATATATATATATATATATATATACACTTATGCATGTGTGTTGTTTAGTTTGAGTATTTCTATTATGAGAAAAAATAGTTGTTTACAGGAGTACTCATAAGCTTGTCAACAATTACAGGTTCCTTCTGAACTCCTTATGTATTAATGCAATGTGTGTTTTTAATATAAATATGTGTTATCCATTTTAGTTGGGATTCTAATGCAAGACAAGATACACAAATGTCTTTCAAGTAATATATCTTTATTTGATTAAAAACAGCAATTCAAACATATATATATATATATATAAGGGCTGAAAGGGTGTGATCAACTTATGCACCTCACTAATCATATTCCGAGGTCACAACATGTCATTACAAATACGAAGCCTATTAACAATACTCTTATCAAGAGATTAAGTATTTAGAGTTTGATATCTCAAGTAATTAAACAGAGGCAAAGAATCCTACAATGGAGACAAATAACAATGATGATCTTGAGTTGTTAAGGAAAATATAATATATTGTGATTTTTACTTGTACCATAGACTTAGAATTTCGAGGACGTGACACCTATTATTATTAACGGGTATAATTATGACTAAATTTATCATTAGTGTGTCAATTAAATTTTTTTAAAAATTTTGTTTCTTCGAAACCTATTCAATATTATTTATTTCACCTATTTTCAATTTTCTAAAAGTTCTCATATATCTATTTAGCACATTTATCCAAAATGCCCTTAGAAATTTTAATGAGTTTTAAAAATGCCACTTGGCATATTTGCTATGAAGCATTTGAAGGTAATTACAATGATGATAAATTCCCATTACAAAGATGACTATTTCCCATTAAAAAAAGGGAGACCAAGGATTTTGCAAGCAAAAATCACCATTTTGTTCAATCTTGAAGTTAGATTTTCTAAACGAAAACTTTATTTAAATTTGTGTTCTAGTATTAAAAAAATTGCACAAAAAAAATATTTTTGATGTTTATGAATGATTACATTATGTTTTTGAAGCTTCATATATTTACATCTCTATTATGAATAAGTTCTTGATTTAGTTAAAACAAGTTTGAATTTTTCTTAGATTATGTTAAGCGTAAAAAAAAAAGGGGGTTTATATGTGTTTTAGCTTGATATCTTATATTTTTGTGTAATTTTCAAGCCTTGCGATTTGATGAAATAGGTAGAATTAAGCTTTGAAGCTCAAAATCTTAAAAAATGTGTATATATATATATACACACATATATTAAGAGTATAAGTTTTTATATCAATGAGTACGGTACATTGATAGAAATAAATGGTGCAATGACGCAACTATAGGCTTTATGAACCAAATTTACCATCAGATGTATCATCTATTTACAATGTCTTTCATGTCTCAGTATTCAAGGAGTACATCCTGAATCCTACTTATGTAATCAAGCCTCATGCCATTAAGATACGAGAATATCTTAGCTATGAGGAGAAGTTGGTCTAAGATTCAAGACCGAAGAACTAAGATTCTAAGGAATAAAGAAATCGCAATGGTTAAGGCCCTTTGGCTTAACCACAAAGTGGAAAGGGATACAAGGGAATGAGAAAAAGAAAGAGAATCAAGTACCCTCAGTACTTCTAAGTTTTTAGGACGAAACTTTTATAAGGAAGGGAGGGTT
Source organism: Artocarpus hirsutus (assembly GCA_946598075.1). Taxonomy (NCBI): domain Eukaryota; kingdom Viridiplantae; phylum Streptophyta; class Magnoliopsida; order Rosales; family Moraceae; genus Artocarpus; species Artocarpus hirsutus. Next base: position 10,555 of record CAMOHE010048789.1, on the reverse strand, counting down.
GTAACACCTACCATTTTTTTAACTGATGTTATATAACATTTGACGATTTTATGTGTCACATGAATGAAATTATGACTTAGAAGCACGTTTTGTGTGATAATAGTTCACAAGTTGGAGATAAGCAGACTCGAACTGCTGATATCCATCACAAGGTAAACCATTGCCTCTTAGGCCCCCAACTGATTCTACCATAGAGGCCAATGATAGACAATAACTCCCCCCCAAACACATCTTACAACTTTCATCATGTTGTGATTATGAAATTTATTATGAACTAACGACTTTATTTGCAGTAGATGGACTAAGGAAATTCTAACGACACAAAGTGCCTAATGTATGATTATTATGATTGGTTCATAAATTGTCTATTTTTCATGAATTACATGAAATTTATTTATTTATGTCTGACTTTTTTTATTTTTAGAAATTTTTAGAATTTATTTTAAGAAAATTCAGTTTTTGTTTTGTTTTTAAAAAAATTACTAATAGCGAAGGCTAAGTTGATATTTATCTATTTGATGTTGTGTATAGGTATGCATATGTGCATATGATATAATATTCACAGGATGCTAAAGGGTTTCTCTTTTGGAATTCATGAATATTATATCAATGTATATATATATATATATATATATATATATATTTTTACTTTGTTGCATGTAATCATGGAGTGCAAGTGATACGCGCATGTGTGTGTATAGTTTTATAGTTAATCTTAACATATAGTGGTATAGTGCAAGTAAGGGGTCTGAGTTGCCACACATGTATATATAATTATATACATATATTAATGTGCCCGACCTTCCTGCAAAAGAAGCACTTAAGCTTCTTCAAGTTCTTCCTCTTCTTCTTACTCTTATTGTTAGCAAGAATAGAAGACTTCCTGTTATTGGCCCGATGTTTCTTTCCATTCCTAGGGTTGGGATTGGAACCAAAAGCAGTCGTCAAATTGGCCTCGCCACCCGTAGGAGATTCCCGAATCAGTAGTTCAAACTCTTGTAACTATTTCATCAACTCTGTTAGGGTCATATCCCGCCTATTGCTCAAATTAGAAGTAGCTCTAAACGGGATAAATTCCTTAGACAAAGTCTCAAATACCATAGTCATCTAATTTCAGCATCGATGTCGGCTCCATTTGTTTGTGCCTTAGCAAGGTAACCCATGACCAACATCATGTGCTCCTTTACAGATGTCCCCGGTCTCTGCTTATAGTTTAAGAGTTTCCAAAGCACCCCTTATCGCTTAGTTAAGGCCTCGCCTCCAAACATGTATTCTAGATTATACAAAATCTGCTTAGCAGTCTCATAATCCTCATGTTGAGCCTATAACACGTTGTTCATGCTAGTCATAACATAGCAGTAGGCCTAATCATTTGCATCTTTCCAATGATCATATGCTTGGATTTGATCATTGGTGGAATTTTCAGTACGGTCACGAGGACAAGGGGTTGTCAGCATAAATTTTAGTTTCTCAAAGGAGAGGACGATATTCAAGTTTCGTTTCCAATCATTATAATTCTCTCCGATTAGTTGGTTTTTCTCAAGTATCAATGAGAAAGCATTTTTAGACATTTTTAATCCACAATAAAGAATCATATACTAAATTTACATAAGCAAACATAGCATAATAATGCAGTAAGATAACACAATCATGTAAAAATATACAAATATGTTTATGTATTAAAACCTTGAAAATATCACAACCTTACAATGATAATTCTCAACTCAAAATTCAACAAGCTCCTAGGGGAGTCATGCCAAGTTCAATTAGGAACACGAATCCCCTCCTAATTAATATATGCCATTTAGGACCCGTATGATCTAGCATATATTAATAATCATATCTTTGGCTATTAATTTTATTAACAAAGCTCCTAGGAGAGATTAATAATAAATTAATATGAGTATATAACCATCGTTTTCATATTTTATCCATGATTTACAATCACCACCTAGGGGTGTGCAACAATAAATCATGCCAAAATACCTTATCCTCTTAGAGATCTAACCCGGTACATGATGAAGTCCCTTCCTAGGGTTTGGAACCACTATGTGCTACCTATGAACCAATGATAGAGGCCTTAGGTCCTTTTTTCAAAAACCTTCTCCCATTCAATCTTTTGAAATCAAGGTTTTATTTTAAAAGACATGTATGAACAATTTTAATATGAGCTGCGCTCCCTATTTTATATGGCATGTTGTCAATATAGATGACAAATCATATTATAATATAAACAAGCAAAGCAATCAAGCAAAGTTACAAGCAAAATAACAATAAATAATCGTAATATTATGGCTCCACCCTAGAGAATAGAAAACAAAGATTACAAGAGAATAATCAAAACATTTTATTGATTCTTTATCCTTGAATCCTCAAGTTATATCCTTCTTCATGTAATGCACATCTTTAAGGCTTCAATCCTGTATGAATTGAATACTCCATATTTTCAGTCATATCCAAATTTAATGTTTCTCAAAATTGTCCCAAAAATAAAATTAAAACTGCTTAGAAAACTACGCCTTTTCTTAAAAAAATTTCTAGCTCTCTAAAAAAATTTCTAGCTCTCTACCGGCAAGCCATTCTGGGTAATCAGCCTGCCAGTCATGACTCTTCGACCTGTCGATCTTTTTAGGTCGATGTGCAGGACATGACAGTTTGGCTTGCCACCAAAGCCACCTGATTTCTGCCTCGCTGACAGCCTGTTGGACCTCAAATTCTGCTTGTCGATTTGCGACCATCGGCCTACCGAACCTGGATGTTCGGCATATTGATTGAGTAGAGATCACCTCTTTCCAAAAAATAAAATTTTTGATGCAATTCATCAATTTTATTTTCAACAATTCAAAAAACATAAAATTGGAGACTTAGGAAATACCAAGGAATGCCATCTAATTATAAAATTAGAACCGCTTCTCGATCCGTCTTCTTCAAATGGTTATTTAATTACAAAATTCTTACAAATTTAAAATTAAATAATAATTCCTAGATGGAGATGATAGTCCGTCATCTAATTATATGAAAAACCAAGATACACATTCTAAAATCTAAGGAACCATAACTGATATAAATTAATTAATTAATAAATAATTAAATAATAATTTAATCAACTATAATTAATTAATAAACATTCACTATATAATCCATGACAACATGTAAAATTATATAGAAACCTAGAGTGCTAACTCTATAAAAGATTAACGTCAAGCATAGAAGAGATCAATATCACATAATTTATTCATATATTATGACCACAAACTTGCAAATTTATATAAAAATCATGGCTCTGATACCAATTGTTGGAAAAATAGTACACAGTGGAATTTAAAAATTTTTTATATTAAAATATTTTTCAAAATACAAGTTTGACATACTATATGCATAAATTAACCAAATCTTACTAATCTTTTGTGTGCTAAAAAGCTCCTGTAATCAATGAAAAGAAGTAATGTACCAGAAGCACGTCAACCAACTAGCCTTCTTTACTATTCTCTATCCATGATTAGAGTGAGTGTGGGCCCACATGTACAGCTCTTCCACCAAGCAACTTTCTTTCCAACCAATTGAGAGAACCCAAGCAGAGTCTCACTCTTAATCTCTCAACTGATCTGAATAATAATGAGTGGGTGTTTGGAAGGATGGTGGGAACCAGTGGTGAGAACCACTTTAACTGTAGCATGTGAGAGTTTTACACTGTAGCAATTTTTTTTATTGTTACTATAGCATGTGAGAGCTTTTTACTGTTCTTAACTGAGTTTGTGGTGGGAACTGAGTGGTTTCCACCACTCCCAAACACCTCCTGAGACTCACTCCCTTTTTATAGAGGTTGGGCTTGAGAGTCAGTCCTTATTAGATTGGGTCTTAAAAATTTGAATTAGAATCAAACTAGGATCATAATCTGATAAAATCCAAGTGAAAACGTGTGATCTTTTTATTGCATAGATGGCATGCTGATTTTTCTAACCAATATGCCAAAATTGCCCTATCGACAGGCAGAACTTGAGGATCGGCATGCCGAACCTATGATAAAAATCCCAGCGAGTCTTTTATTCTCCACCCGAGATTCTATAGGATAAAGTTTTAGTTTTAATTCAAATAACTCAATAGAGAAGTTATCTAATTAAAACAACTTTATCTAGATAATCTCTAGGAAAATAAATAAATTCCTAATAATTCTACAAGGTTATCTTGATTTAATTTATTCAAAACTAAATCAACTGATAAACAAACAAGAATTATCCAATCCTAATAATTCATCAAGTTTATCTTGAATTAATTTTATCACAAAATTAATTCATTCAATAAAAAGACATGAATCATTTGATTCTTATGAATTTCAACCAATCTGATAAATCTGACATAAGTCACTAATTATTGGAAAAGTACGTTGTATCGTTACAGGATTTTTGTAAGCTAGCAAAGAGGACCTAATGGACCTATATCGTTCAATCTCTTGATAATTATGAAACCCAATATCCTAGATATACATTTCATAATTATCAGCTCTAATGCTTCTCCACATAAGCTTAGAGCTACACTCTCGAACTACATAGAATTACAAAGCCTGTATAGCTAAGTCTCCATGATATATCATAATGAATCATATCCCTATAGGATTATCCATAATCAGCTTAAGGACAATTTTTGTCTTACGTTCACGATTATTTTTATCTTACATTCCATTATCTCACCATCAGTAAAATTACCATCCAAAGATAGCATACCATTTGGTTACACCAAATCTTGCTTCTTGACCTCCAATCCAGCCAAAAATGAGGTTTAAGCTTGAAATTTTTGAAAACAAAACTGAAAGAGAGAGAGAAGAAACCAAGAAGAGAGGAAGAGAGAGAGAATATGCTGGGAGAGAGTGAGGGAGAGAAAAGGAGAGGGAAAGGGGATTAAATAGAGAAAGAGAGTAGCTTTTGCAAAGTGAAAGCCACGTTCCAACACACGGTTTTCAAAAAAAGACATGCTCAGTAATTTGACAAATTGTTTTGTTTAAAATTTTAAAATAACAAATAAAAATAATCAATTATAAGATACGTTAAAAATATCATAAAATAATTAGATTAAGTTAAAATTATGTTAAGGTATACTAATCCACTATTCATACACTAATTATACGTAATTAAATTTATGGGTGTTACAGTATGTTCTTATATCAAGAATCTTTCTTTTATTACCATGTTATAATATTAAAGATGTTTGAGGCACTTGAGTTGTTAGAAGTGGAAAGGAAACCATCCACTTGCAAAAGGTTAAGTAAAAATTGCTACAACTCAAGTAAATATATTCTCACCTACAACATGATTAAGAATTATGGGAAGTTTTTGAGAAATGTTCTGTTTTATTATGTTATTAATGCTTATGCATTTCTCAATTCAAAAGATTCCTTTTACCATGGTTATGAAAAATGTCTTTTGCGGATGTTTTCATTGATGTTTCATGATGCATATGATGTTTTTAGAAAAAAAATATATGTATATATATGTATCACATAATTAAAGCGTTGCACACCCAATTATGTGAGATGATGATGTTTGTCTCACAAGGTGGATTTGTCATGTTTAGTTTGGGATCAACTACCCCTCTCCTCTCGTGACAGCGCACCCTAATAATGTTAATGATGCAACACTAGGGCCCTAAAGAATTAAATGAATTTTTTTAACATGGAGAAAGGAAAAGGAAAGATATGTTCTTACAAGCGCTATATGCACTATGTTCACTATATCAAAGATGAAATGATTCACGTTACGGTTTAAGTTTTTATAATGTTTTGTGAGATTACATAATATACTTACTAAGCTTAACGCTTACATAAGTTAATTATGTTGCAAATAAGGGGTAAGGCTACAGCTATGGATAAAGGATGGACAAATAGATGTGTGTGCAAGAATGGTGGTGTTGGATCACAGAGTTACGACATGAAATAACACATTAATGATGCTATTTTTAAATTTAATTTTGCACTTTATGAGATAATCTTTATGGACTTTGGTTTGTAATAATTTATGGGTTGTGATTTGTTTTCATAACTCATATTTATTATATTAAACTAACAATTTTTGTAGGTAGTCAATTAGTCGAATACCATGAGTATTTTGTTGGGCTAACCGAGGAGGAAAGCCATTTAAGGAAAGTAAGTATTGATTTAATTTCAAAGATGTGATCCTCAAAAGTGCTAGTAAGTTACCTTTAGAAGTACTAGTTTAATTGTTTAAAAATAAATTAAAATTTTAATTCATATAACATGGTAATATTAAATAAATAAGAAAAAATAATTTACACCAAAAATCCTAGGTTAATAATTAGATAATATTTACAAGTTTAGGTTTTCCTACCAAACAATTAAAAGACAATTATGTAAGTTAACGATTCCTGTGACGTCCATAAGGGGGCATTACAGTAGAGAATACATGAAGAAGGTGGGCAACCATCTAGGTCTAGGATTACTCTTTCTAATAAAGACTCGTCAAAGTCTGATAAAGATAGAGAATACATGAAGAATGTGCCTTATGCTTCAGCTGTGGATAGTCTCATGTATGCCATGTTTTGCACTCGATTGGATATTTGTTATGCAATCAGAATAGTAAGTCGGTTTCAGTCAGATCTGGGCCTGAACCACTAGGTTACGGTTAAGCATATTTTCAAGTACCTGAGAAGGACTCAAGGGTATATGCTTATATATTTGGGTGAGGATTTATCACCTCTAGGATATACTAATTCGGATTTCCAATGCTATCTGGATTTGAGGAGATCGACATTTAGTTTTGTGTTTACTTTGGGCGGTGGTGCCATTGTTTGAAGAAGTGCCAAGCAAGATTGTACTTCAAATTCAACAATAGAAGCCGAATGTGTGGCGGCTAGTGATGCTTTGAAAGAAGCAATGTGTCTTCGCAAGTTTCTTGGGGATCTTGAGGCAATTCCCGACATGGATAAGGCGATATCACTGTATTGTGATAACACTGCAGTAATAGCTAAAACTAAGGAACCAAGATTTCACAAGAAGAGTAATCATATTCATCGAAAGTATCATGTGATAAAGGACTTCATTGAGGGTGGGTATGTTGCTGTATGCAAGATCGTATCTAAGGACAATTCAGCATATCCATTCACGAAGACACTAATTGCGAGGGTTTTCAAAAGGCAAATGGAAACCATGGGATGCTTGATATGTCATATTTACTCACTTAGTGCAAGTAGGCGAATGTTAGACATGTACGCCTAAAGGAGTAAAATGTTGTAATATATTTTTGGAGACATTTTGTTAATAAAAAATTTATTTATTGTTCATATACCCAATGTTGTCCTCATTTGTTCATATTTGTTAAATGCATATTAAGTAAGTAAACAAAAGACTAAGTTTGTTAGTCTAAACCTTTAATAATCAGGCATATGATGGATAGATTATACAGAAAACATGATTCTAAAGGTGATGCTCTAAATAATTAGATCTGCAATTGAGGGAATAAAGTCGGGCGCTTTATTCATGAGAAGATTGTTATGTTGTCTACATCCATGATGAGAGATAGCTTGTCTTGGCCATTGGAGTTGGACCCGTGAGTAGAAACATCGGTACATTGTCATAGGTGACGATGTATTAGATCGGGATATAAAGTGGAATTAATTTAGATTAATAATTCCATCTGTGCAAATCAAGTCACTTTCGACAATCATATGTGTTGTATCTTAATCTAAAACGACTAATATGCTCGTTATCTTATCTTATGTCTTTTGATGTACCAAAAGGTAATATCTTGACTTTGTGATGGTACGCATACCGATATGTCGGAGACATAACTCTTGATAGCATAGACCTGTTATTCATAGATATGAAATCCATAGCTCATTAGTGGAGTCAATGATATTTTTGTATATGCGTTATCCAGTAATTGAAAAACTAGAGCACTCAACCATTTGGATGCATAGGTATAACCAAATGGTATACTAACGAAATGTAACATAAGAATAATCGAGAAGGTAAGATAGAATTTTTCCTTAAGCCGATTATGAATATCCTATGGGGATACAACACATTATGATATGTCATGGACACTTAACTAATTATAGTGGAATAGTGTTAAAGCTTAAAGCTGCACTCAACCAATTTATTGTAATTTTATATAGTTCGAGAGTGCAGCTTTAAGCTTTTAGTGGAATAGTGTTAAAGTTGATAATTATAAAATGTGTATCTATACTATGATATTATATTTTATAATTATTAGAGTTTGAACTATATAGGTCCATTGGGTCCCCTTTGCTTACTTGTAATTAATCATGTAATGATACGGTATACTTTTCCAATAAATTGGTTACTTATGTTAAATTATTAAATTGGATGAAATTCGATAGGATCAAATAATTCATGTCTGTCTATCGATAGAATTAATTTTGTAAAATAATTTAAGATAAACTTGTTGAATTATTAGAAATATTTTATTTTATATGAGAATAACCACATATGACTGTTTTGCTCAGATAACTTCTCTATTGGGTTATTTGAATTAAAACTAAGACTTTGAATAACCATAAAGAATCTCATGTGGAAATAAAAGATTCTCAGGGATCATATTATCACAAGTTCGACAAGCTAATCTATTAGTTTAGCCTGCCAATGGAGTTAGTTCGGCAGGCCGATCTGGCAGTTTGGCCTGCCAATCTTACAATAATCTGATTACGTGTCTTTGATGCAATTTTATTAGAAATTGATCTAGATTTGAATTTTTAAGGTCTTATTTGATAATGACTAACCCCAGCTCTGACCTCTTTAAATAGGGAGTGAGTTTTTGTAGTTAATTAGATCAGTTGAGAAGTTTACAATAAGTACTCTACTGTGAGAAACTCTAGAACTTCTTGAGAGCTATTGTTCACAACCACAAAATTTGACTCTAGATCTTTTCAATTGATTGGAAGGAGAGTCACTGAGGAAGAGTTGTACAATGTGTGCCCACACACACTTCGATCGTAGATAGAGAATAGCAAAGAAGACCAATTGGTTGAGGCTCTTCTGAAATGTTCTTCTCTTCATTGATTGCAGGAGCTCTTCTGTATGTAAGGGTTAGTAAGACTTGATTAATTTATGTATATAGCATATCAAATTTGTGTTTTGAATAATACTCTGATTTAAAATTTTTAAAATTTCGCTACATACTGATTTTCTAACACTAGTAACTTGCAAGCTAAATTTGGTTTGGCCTTTTACTTTTGTTAAGTTTCAGATAGCACTACCCCTCTTAGCCATTGTCTTTTTCTCAAATAAGCTTTCTCAAATTACGGCCAAGTATTTGCTCCCCATGTTTTAAATTTTTTGCTTTTTTGTTAATCGAATAATAGGTTTGGTTAGACTATTGGAAGACTGATGCACGCAGTGAAACTATACAAGTTAGGAGCCATGTTCATGATCCCTTAAGCCATTCAAGTGGTCCAATCACAAGATCTAAGGCCAAGCGATTCAAGGAAGCATTGAACGAGCTCATTCAACAAGTTTGTGACATGCCACATAAATGGAGCCCCGGTATGGGCCCAAATCAATCACAAGAGAGCCTAGTCACTATCTAGAAGAATCACATTCATGATGATGCATGATTCTAGTAAATTGTGGGACAAACTTCCTATTTTGGATCGACACGTGGGTGCCATGTCATCATGTTCGAGTCTCGTCATCAAATTATCTTTCTAATGTAATTTTTGTGATTTCTTAGTTGCCAAACTCAGATTTGTTAGGCAAGAAAACAAACCAGGATATTTTCCCTTTTTTCTAGATTAGGATAGGCACATTTTAAGGGATAAAATTAGCTACTTTCCTTTTATGTTATTTCTATTAGATGACAGCCAGCAAAGTCAGATTTTAGTGCTTAATTTCACATGGGAAAGCACCAATTAAGGGATTTTCTAAGTCAACATTCGATTAGGGATTCAATTGGGCTGAAAATCATTCCTATATAATTGTAAACACTTTGTTATTCTGACTTTAATAAATCAGATCATTATTCACGACTTTTGGTGAGACTTTCTTGCGTTCTTCTTATTTTTTTGAAAAGACTCTTTGAACTTATCAAGATTAATCTTATGGCGTTCAACAAACTGACTTATCATCTAGAGTTTAAGTGTTCTTGCAAATTCTAGGTGTGGCGTCTTCCTATCTGTGGTTCTTGGTTAGCGTCTCTCTAGACTACGGGTCAAGGCTCAACAAACGTGTGTCTTAAGGGATTAGGAGTCCGATTCCAGATTTAGTGTCAGGTCTTGTCGTGTTATTCGGTGGGGTTCATATCAGTTGGCATTAGAGCTTAGGTTCCAAGGCGAGTTTGACTATCCTTTATTTTATGTTCTTGTTCTTGTTTAGTCGAATTTAGAGTCCTAAAAAAAAAATTCTAGTTTAAGGTTTGAATTTCTTGGCCGAACTCTTTTCTTCTTTTGTTTTCTCCTTGTTCGAATTTTTGCCAATTCCGTTTGCTTGAATACTTGTGTTAGTTTCTATTTGATTTGAAATTCGATTGTTTCCGTTTGATTCTCATTTATTTGTGCACACTTGCTCATTTGTGTGTTGATTCTAGTTTAA
>CAMOHE010048788.1:3799-31273 GCA_946598075.1 Artocarpus hirsutus | reverse complement strand
CTTATGGTGCAATTTGAATTTTTTTGCCGTAACAATTGATTAAAGTGTGTATTAATTTGCGATAAATAAATTTTACATATTACATGTAAGGAATGGAGAATTTAAGAATTTACCTATGTTTCCACAAGTAGGTGATAATTTTCAGCTGATTTGGGTTACTATGCTTCTATTAGTAGGTGATAATTTTCAGCTGATTTGGGTTACTGCTCTCTCTCTCTTTTTATAATTGTGTATAGGTATTAACTATGGTTTTGCTCTAAGTTTATTTTGGATGAAATTTCATGGTACTTAGTCTGCTTCGTATTATTTTAGAGGCGTTTGATATTATTTTTAAAATAGATGAAAATGTTTTTGTTTTAAAAAATAAAAATTTTTTAAAAATTGTATTGAAACTATTTTTAAAATTTTGCATCAAAAAATATATAAAAATATTTTCAAAAATTTTGACAACAAAAATAAACGGCGCCCTTAAATTTTGTCGCTCAGTTCAATACTTCAGTTTTATGGAGCTTACATTTTCAATCTGTTAAAAATGTTTTCTTAGCTATTAGAAAATGTATTCTGTGATCGATATGCTATGATGTCCTTTGGTTGCTTGAAATCTTGTTTTCTATTAGTTTAGTGATTTATAGAGGCTACAGTTGCCTTTAGGCTTGGTTAGGCATTATTTTCCTTCTGTTGTCGGTTATGCCAGTTGTCTAGAGTCTTTAATTTATAAGGGCACATAGATCCAAGATTCATGCATGAGCCTCTATATATATATATATATATTTAGTTATTTATTTATTTATCTGGTATATTTCTGTTGACTTTTATAGAGAGCTCCTTGGGTAAAAACCTTGTTCAGTTCAAAAAAAAAAAAAAAAAAAAAAAAAAAAAAAAAAACCTTGTTGGTTCCCATGTGGTACTGCCCTCTAATAATTTATATAGCAGAGGGTTGAAAATTCGCTTCGATAAAAATAAATAGATTGATGCTTTAATTTTTCTTTTTCATTTGTGGTTTTAATTTGCCTGGTTTTGGGGCCATGGTGGTTGCTATGGAATTTAATTTTCCGGCAGATCTATGTGTGTCATTTTCTGGGAAAAAAAAGTTTATACTTGTTTCTTTCTCTTATAAGAGGGAAAAAAAAGTGTTCTCGGAAAGAAAATAGTCTCCGAGTTGGGAGACAAAAACCCTCTCCATTATGGCATGAAAGTGAGGGAAAATTACAGTTTTGGAGTACCAAGTTGGCAGAGAATCTATTATGTTGATTTTAGAGAATCTAGGTATCAAATTCGTGGCACCAAAATTGGTATGACAGTCAATTGAACTAAGAGGTGGCTTTGATTTTCCGTGGGAACGATCCAAGTTCATAAAAGATGAGTTAGAAAAAGAAAGTACAAAGGAGGGAACCTATGGAAATAGTGGTGAGTTTAGGATATCCTGGTTTTTGGTTCCTTGTTCTGATCCAGTCATTGAAAGTGCTCTCTCATATACCGTTCCTTTGTAATTTTACTGGAAAATATCATTTGCTTCAGGGTCTAAACATTAGTAACTCTTTTTTCTTTATTCTTTTCTCGCTATCTTTCTTCCATTAGCTCCGAATTTCGTCTGAAGGAACCTTGAATGACATTATTATCCCATTAGCTCGTCAATGATTCGAAACGAACAACAAACACGTGATTCTCATGAACATTATCCATAAGTCCTTTCAAATTGTTCTCCTGGCCCACCTTTACTATTATTATCGTTTTTTAAAAACTTTTTTTTTGTTTTCTTCAATCTTTAAAACCAAAAGATGGTAGCAATTTTTTGGAAAAGATCTAATATGATTTTATTGAGACTTACAAGTTAAGTCAGTGATAATGGTTGAGATTTTTCTTTAGCATTTGAAAACTTGGCTTAATCCTGATGTAAGAGTAAGTCCGTAGGATACTACCTTTCATGGGTAAGTAATTCCCTGTTTGGTTTTGTTATCAAATTTTTTAGAAATGTTTTTGCTTATTTTTTAAAGCAAAAATTTTAAAAATATTTTCATTACAATTTTTAAAAAAAAATTATTTTTTAAAACAAAAACATTTTCACTTATTTTGAAACAATACTAACGGGTCCCATTCAAACCTTTCAGTTGTGTTAGAAAATTTCTAAAAATACCATTTCCACACCAACAAGACCGAAACAGATGTTAGGGTTTCAGATCTCCCTTCCTTAAGTTCTCTCTCCTATCATTTCTCCCCCTTCCCCGGTTGGCAGCTGCCATTCCGACTCTAGTTGTTGTCACCACTCCGTCTTGGAGCTAGATCAATGTTTCATTGGACGAGATCAATGGTTCCATGAAATTGACGTTTCAAGGACAGGCAAGATTAATAGTTCTATGATGAGTGAGATTAATGGATTGGTGAGGGAGATTGATAGATTCGTGGACGAGATCGACGACTTTGCAAGAGATTGATGAATCCACAAGCAATATCGACAGTTTCGTGAAGAGATCTTTAACCTCCTTTTTTGTGTGAGGTCGAGATGCCTCTGTCGTGACACCGATCTTTGTATCCTTTGCGTCATAATGATCTCTAGCTAATTTTTGTAGAAGTTTGATTCTTTTTTCGAGATATATATATATGTATATATATATATATAGAGAGAGAGAGAGAGAGAGGAATTGCAATATTGAAATGATCGAAAAGATCTCCTAAACGAAATCCTTTAGTTTTTTTAAGGGGAAAAAAAGAGAGGCCACCAATACTAAGTTCCACTAATACAAGCTATGGGATCCACATTCTTTTGGTAAAGGTCAGGGCATATGGAATTAAGTGATTGGTGTTTACTTTACCCAAGCTAACTCAGAAGGAAGCCAAAGATAAGTTTTTGGGAAAAAAAGATTTCTTTGGTAGGTACTAAAAAAGTAATATATGGGTAGGAGTTTCTTTTTCAACTGTCCAATTTATAGAAAAGAATGGTTTTGATTAGATCAAATTGTAAAAACAAAACTCTACTGGTGAGGGGTTAGCACAATAGAAGGACCGAAATAAAAGTCGTGTACTAAGGTGCTTGGGAGAAGAATTTTAACTCTAAAATTTAAACTACATATTATAGCATGTGAAAATTTTATAATATAGTATATTTTTATTTAACATTTGTATGTAAGAGTTTTACACTATTTGTGTTTTTAACTTTAAAAGAATGTTTAGTAAAATTAATTTTCACCAAAACATTTAATTGTCATAATATAAAGCTTTCATAACCAATGATAAAAAAAAAAAATTACATTATAAATTCTCATACATTACTATATTTATTTTTAAAATTTTGATTTCAATCGTATTTTTTAAACACTTTATTGAGGTTCAAAGTACTCCTTGAAAGACCTTTATGAGACGCTGAGTGGAGACAATTTTTTCTAGATCGCTAAAATGTGAGTTAAATTTTGTCAGATTTGAAAATCAGGCAATTCCGACGGTTTGACATCTCCTTTGACCATCAAAAAAAGCATTGCACGGTGGTGGCACGGTAATTTGATCCTCTGGTGTCTACGTTGCTGAAAAGCCGAAGATGAACTCACTCAAAGCCTATGGGATCTAAACCAACATCAAACTGATCTGTCTAATCAACCAAACAGGTGCCTAGACATGTCGGTTGGGTTATTTGTTAGATTTAATTCAAATTATATTTTTTTGATATTAATCTGACAACTAAAAAAAAATCTTTTCATTTTCACCAAAATTTTTTTTAAAAGCGAAAAAGGGTAATAGAATACTACATGATTTTATTAAAAAAACTGATAACTAAGGTAAATATTTTTTAATAGGAACGGGAAATTAGGATTTAGTCTTTTATGTTAGATCTATCAAAAATATAATTTTGATTAGATTTAATGTGATTTTGAATAGATTTAAGGATTAAAACTTGTCTTATCAAAATGTTATAACAAAAAAGAGAGCAAACAACCGTAATAGAATACGAGATGATTTTATTAAAAAAAATAATTACCAAGGTAAATTTTTCTAATAGGAACCGAGGGGTTTGATTTAGTCTTTCGTATGTTAGATTTATTAAAAATGTGATTTTGAGTAGATTTAATGTGATTTTGATTAAATTTAAAGATTAAAAAGGTGCCCTGTCAAAATGTTACGAGATAAGGTAAAAAAAACAAAACAAAAACGAAAACAAAAACAAAAAAGACGAAGAACATCAGACAAGGACAAGGTCAGTCGCTGGGTTCATCCTACATCATCATGTCGCAGAGTCACGGAAAGTTTGCTTTTTTTCTTTTCTATTAAGGCCAATAATTCTGCGGATAACGAAAACGACACCATTAGGAGGATGGCTACGAAATAGGATTATGACCTGCATTGGTGGCAGTGATAAATGACAACGTGGCTAATGAGTGCCATTGAGAATGACCATAATCATGTGTTGAAAAGGTCTGATAGCAGATAACATTTTGTCCCTTTCAAACAAAAAAATAAAAAATAAAAAAAAAAGCAATTTGTCTTCGTTATAATACCCAGTATATTGTAGCGATAACGGGCTCTTGCATGCACAAAAGAGCCGTTTTTGTCGTTTTCTGCAATTGGGTTACTTATTTTTTAATTTTTTTTTTTTTGACGGGGTTTAGATAGATCTTTAAAGTAATGTTTTTGATTTTTATAAACATTTAATGTTTATGAAAAAAATATTTATGAAAAGATTTTTGCTTACATTTTTGATATTATATTTAAAAATAATAAATTAAAATTTTCATTTATATCTTTAAATTACGTTATTTTTTAAAAAATTTTGACTTATTTAATTAAATATGTTCAAAAACTTTTCTAAAATTAAAAAGCACTTTTCCTTACATGATCCAAACACTAGTTAAAAAATGCTAACTTAAAAGTACAAACACAAGTTATCTTTCAAACGGCCGTGAAGTCCAACTCTAAAATGATTACTCCTACACAATTATTTTTCTATTTTTTTATTTTTTATTTTTTGTATTTTTGAGTGTTTAAGAATCAAGTTTTGACACAAATATTTTAACTGTTATAGTGTGAAGCTTTTACATGTTTTTAAGGTTTAAATTAAGTTTTAACTTGATTTTTAAAAACTATGTTATATATTGTTTTTGGGTCGTTTCTAGTTTGAGAGGCGAAATGCCAAACTTATACTTTTAAGGAATGGAGATGGTTTTGACATATTCCTTCTTTTCACCACAAGGTGTTAAGGATGAATTTTGGTGGAGCTTTATGTATGTTTTGTAGATGCAACTAGAACTAGATTAGACCTTAAAGTACTAACATTCTTTATTTTTTTTTGTTTTGTTTTTTTGTTTTTGTTTTTTGTTTTTTGCTTTTTTGTTTTTGTTACAAAACAGTCTTACACTCAGTTAATATATGCCTTTTCCCAAAGGAATTAAAAAGGGGGTTAATATCAGCTTTTATATTCTTATAGTGTTTTCCTAAGTATGTAACTCGAAAAAGAGCAAATGCCGTTGTCCTCCTATCCATAAAGAAAGTTATTGTAAGAAACCGAGAATTTTCTGAAGCTGGTTCACGATCACAATTTTCAGCTCCAAGCGCCATTTCTTTTGATACTTTGCACTTCAAGGATCATTGGCCCAAAACAAAATCAGAAAAGGAAAAAAAAAAAAAAAGATTTACGGGTAAATGTCATGTTTAAACTTTTTTTTTTGAAGTAAATGGCCATTTTTTTTTACATAAAGGAGATAGCAGTTTTTTTAATCGTTAATTAATAATGTAACGAAATATAATAATGTTAATCAACGATGTACTGATTTATGGATGTACTGATTTATGGCTTATCGATCATTACCTTGGTGGTTTATCAATGATTCATTGATATTGGTTAATGGTTAACCAATTTTACTCAATAATTTAATGATTTATTAATGATAAATTATGACTATATCAATGATAAATTCAGTTTATTAGAGAAGTATTGATTTAATGCTCTGCAAAAAACCATTTTATTTAATTTTTAAAAAGCTCAGTTATTTGCTATAAAAAAAGTTCGATTATGATACGCTACACTGTTAATGAAAATTAGTTGATCCATTACACTCAAATCAGTTTCTCTCTCTAGCCATTACTATCTCTCTCTCTCTCTTTCTCCAATTGTCTACAACATTAATTGATATTTAATGAAAGTAATAATGTGATAATTAATTGGTATTGGGAGTTTACAAGGGCAGTGAATATAATATTTTGTACTTAATATAGTTATTTTTGAAAAATCCAGGTTACCACATGATAGGCTTGTGATCACCTACATTGATTTTAAAAAATATTCAATGTTAAACGTAGAGCAAATCACTAATCTGCAAACGAATCAAGGACAAAATCCTCACAATACTAATAATCTAAGAACTAACAACGTTAAAAAACCCTTTTTCTTTAGCTAAATTTACTATAGAGCAAGAAACTCGATCAAAGTTTACTGTTGAAATAAAATAAGCTATATAGCTGGCAAACATATGCAAGTTTGCTTCCACAAAGTTATGCTTTTAAGGCACGCTACTTTAATTGTAAAAATAAAGTAGCAAAAAAAAAAGAAGCAAAAATAATACATTTCTCCTCAGAACATTAAAATTTCAATAAAACTGTGGAAGCAATACAAGAAAGTACAACACCATGCAAACAACGTCTGGATATAATTAATATATATCCAGCCCAAAAAACATCATTTCAAAACTAAATAGAATATATAGCAAAATAGATCGAATCATGTGAGAGCTAGCATTCGACGCACATACAAACATACCATACAGTCATGCACATGTACTATATATATATATATATATTCGTATATACCTCGTTATGCATTAGTATAACATGATAATACTAAAACAAATTTAATGTGACATGGTGATGGACCGTATTTTAGCGAGTGCTATTCTGAAATAAGTTGAGTGTTATATAAATCTAACAAAAAAATGTTACAATAACGAATGAAAAATCCCATAATGGTCCGGCTGCTGCGAAACTAGAGTACATATATGTATGTGTATGTATAGACACATGTATGTCAGTATATGTGTTTGTGTCACCATGGTGTGCAAAAGTGAAGACAAGCGTCATTAGCAAGAAAGCGCGACTTTGATTCGTGGACCACTTCCACATCTTTTTTCATAATTAACTCATGTAGAGACATTATTATATGCCGATTTAGACCTAAAAAGACATAGCTAAGTTTAATGATCATTTTTCATGATCCGAACTATATTATGCAAGCATATGGAAATACATATAACTTGAAAAGAACGTCATGGTCTTTTCTCCCACCTTTTTATCCATTATTTACATTTAGCATATTCGAAGGCAAAAGATGATAATATAATTTTAGTGCTAAAGTCTCTCTTAAGTATAGTACCAGAGACTTGAGATCCAAAGACTCAAAAAAAAAAAAAAAAAAAAAAAATCTCTACTTGTAATTGAATGGAATTTAACTAATTAAGCTTCATGTCATTATCTTTTGCTTGATACATGTACTTTCTTCAACACTGAGAATTAGCACTGAAAGAAGGAGCTACAACTACAGAAGAATAGACCTTAGAACTACCAAGTGAGAGTGTACAAAGCTTATTCGTTTGATCATCGCCAATACCATCTTCATTGCTTGACGAACAAACTATAGTATCTTCAACAATCACATCAAAAGTAGCCGAATCAAATTCCTCTCCCATATTTTGATCTCTCCACTGGTTAATATTGATCGTGGAACCAAGAGATGACGATGATGACAGATTAGACTTCGCTTTGTTCTTCATGAGAGCACGCTTAAGAACCTGGCAAAGCTTTGGATTCTTTCCAAATATGCTCCAATTTTCCTCATGAGAGTTCGCAAATCCTTGATTTGGAAAATTGGTCCTTGCATTTCTTCCTCTCAAGAGCCTAGCAGCCTTGTCATAAGCCAAAGCAGCATCTTCGGGCGTGTCAAAAGTGCCTAACCAAAGCCTCAGCTTCTGTGACGAGTCCTTGATTTCAGCAACCCACCTTCCTGATGGCCTTTGTCTTACTCCTAGAAACCTTCTAATGTTTCCCTTATTGACCTTCATGATTCTTTTTCCCTCCTCATTTTCATGCAAGTTTTTTGCTTCAATATTGAGTGTTGAGGAGTGTTTTGTCATTGGATTTTGGGACTGATGATCAGATGGGGTTTTTGAGCTCAAGTTTTCCATATGGTTAGAATGAGAATATTCGGGTTGGTTTAGCTCATGAGAGAGAACATGATGATGTTATATATACACTTGTCCTTATAGATATTAGAATTATGGTTACAAGAAGGAATGCATACATATAGAATGACATGTTAGTTTTTGTCTTTGCTTGGTTTTGTATCTTCGTGAAAGAGTAATATATATCTGAATGATACATATCAGAATAGTATAATGATAGAAAAACATGTAGATTCTTCTCATCATATAGGCACGTAGGCTATAGGGATGGAAAATTTGTCAAAAAATTAAACATTTGATTGTGGTTAAGAAGATAATGTCAAAAATATAGAGTGCAAGTTGATTAAATTGGTAGCTTTATCATTGAGATTTGACCATAATTTGGAGGGGCGTGGAGGTTATGGTATAAATTAAGTGGATCATAATCAAGCAATTTTTGGAAGTATGGCTATCTTTTTGTACTTGTTTGACACCTTAGAGAAGCTTTATTGAACTCTTTTATTGCTTCCTTTTTATTACTTTGTCAGACAGAAGCCTTTTAGTGTAAAGACAACTCTGAAAGAAACAAAGTTTGCACATCGAACAATGGGGAGTAGGTAGTTTAGAACTTGGTGATATTTCTTAAGAAAAATTAATTTGATCTAGTCCAAGATACGGTTTGAGAATAACTTTGTTACACTTAAAATCTTGCAAGGTAAGAGTCGTTTGATTTAAGAATCTTTGTAGGTTCTAGCTTTTCAAATTGTTTCCTTTCTTTGATTTGAGAGTTTTTGAAACAGTTTTGTTTGTTAAAAGAATAGTATAGTGGAAAACAAAAGTTTTAAGAACCAAGGTAGATCTTGAAATTAAAATTTAGATATTATAATACGTGAGAGTTTTATACTGTAGCAAACTCTTGCTTTATATAGTATCATGTGAAAACTTTACACTATGACAGTTAAAACTATGGTGTTGGAAATTGATCCTTAAAGACTCTCAAGAATGAGGTTGTAGACATATATAGCCTAAATTCATATCTAACTGTACCTTGAGGCAAGGGTGTTTGCGGGAGTTTTGGGGCATTTTTTTATTTAAATCATCAACCAGACGAAAAATAATTTTATGTTTAGGTCGTTTGGGTGGTTTGATAGATTTTTTTTTATTAAAACCAAACTAAACAAATCACTCATAAGTAGTTTGAGCGGTTTGGTTTGGGCAATTTGTGCTAAAGATTAATTTTTTGTTAAACAAAAATTATAAAATTTTTAAAAGTTTACCTTTTAAAGTTTTAATATAAACCAAAAATCAAGCTAAAAGTTACATTAATGCAAATCAAAGTTCACCAACAATCAAGCTAAAAAGTCAAAAATATAACTAAAAAACATAAGACAACTTGTAAACTTAAATTAAAGTTTTTTATTGATGTTGATAAATCTCTCCTCTTTCTAATATCCTTAGTCAATGCTGTGGTAAGTTGGGTTGGCTATAGAGAGAGATGACATAGTGACAGCATGGCAAGTAAGTTGACGATGGTGTAGAGAGAAGACATTGATCATTGGACGGAGGGTGGCTAGGGGCCATTCCATGAGTTAGTCTTAGTTGTATATGCTAGTACTTTAATTTGATTCTTTTGGATATTGATAATAAGTGATTAGAAGAAGTGTAATTATAGAGTATAGAAATGTGCATCTTATATGTCTAGAACTTCTGTTAATGACTAATGAAAAATAACCTATACAAAAAATAATAAAAATTCTTATATAAAAATATTTTCAGAATAAATATTATGTAATATGACGGTTTAGTAAGCGGTTTAGAGAACGATTTGAGTGGACAGTTTAGGTGGCTGGTTTGGACAGTGTAGAAGTTCAAACCATTAACCCAACCATCCAAAATATTTGTATAAAAAACGACCTAAACCGTCCAAAATTAAAACAAAAACTACCAATTTAGTTTGAATCGGACGGTTTGGACGAATTAGTAGATTTTTTGAGCAACCCTATCTTGAGGTATATGTAAGTTTAAATCCCTCCATCTCAAACTCCAAAAGGGGAAATAAACAACAAAAAAGAATTGTGTCAATTGCAAAACATTACTTTTTCAGAATCCTTTCGACAAGGGGTTTTCAAATTTATTACGAAAGGAACAAAAAATGAAAATTCATGAAAGCAATCTTCAGCGCTTGATGAGCTACTAGGCAACTCTGCAGACAAGCCTCAAGCAATTTTTCCAGATAGAAATCATAGTAACCTGCAAACTTGTTATAAAAATATGGCTTTGGAAAATCAGGATAAAGGCTTAGAAATTCTTGAAGGACTGCAAAGATCAAGCAAAAAGGAAAGGGCGAGTATTGCAAATAAACTAAGTTCATCAAGTTGATCAATAGTTGAATATATCTGACCAAAGATTTAGCATCATGGTTATGCATGCTAGCGCCTCTCACTCCCTCATATGAAGAGGGAAAATACAGACAAAATGATTGATAAGAGATGGGTCCAAGGTAGAAAACGCAAGCATTCTAGGGTCGATGAGTAAATTTGATATTGCACAATATCCTGCCAAAGGTGATAATCAGACAAGGAATATTTAGCTGAAGTAGCTGTAGAAAACTCCAAAACGAAAAAGGAGGTTAAAAAAAAGATTAAAAACAAAGACCCATGTTTTATTGTGCATATATAATGTAGTATTAATTAAATATATCCATGATTAATTAGTCTAGTTAATACTACTGGTAATATACCTCCAACAGCTTCAAAACAAAACTCCCACCTCAAAAGCCCAAACACAACCAGATACCTCATGTTTTCTTTCCACTTTGAAACCGCATCAGCTCAACCACTGCATGACTGATCTGTAATTACTTCAGAGCTTTTTTTTTTTTTTTTTTATGTGGTACTAAAGAAATGAAGAAAATGTTTGGCAATTGTCACATAGTGGATGTCTCTTATAGTCCTTCAGAAAATGCTCTCTATATACTTTAACCTATGGCTTCTTTTTTAAAGTTGTTAACATGCATGATTCTTTTTTACTGAGAATCATGATCAGAACTTCTTGGCTGTTTTCTTGTTGGATTCTTCATGGATGTACTTTATGTTGGTTGCTCTTTACTAAAGTGGTATATGTTAAACCTTAGCTTAACTTTAGTCCAAGAATCATCCAAATTGCATCTATTAATAGATCCCAAGCTAGCTATTTTGTTGGATTTTTTTCATGCATTTGACTAAAGGTTTTACTTCTTATAAAACTTGAACTTGGTTGCGTTTGACATGATACGTCCTCTGGGGAGGTCACATATATAAAATTAATTTTTTTGTACCTTTACATATAGTTTATATGACACTGCATTAGGCTGTCTTTTGCCATTTCTGAACATGAAACAATTTTAAGAAAACCAGTTTTCTCACCATTACTTGTACTATTAGCTATATCTTAGTTTGCTTGTAGAATATTGTTTGGATACATGTCCTTAAAGCATATGATGTTTTGTAAATGACATATTTATTTATAAATAACGTAAAATTTTTATTATATTTGTATGCATGTATTTTGAATATTTTATGGATATCATTAAAATTCCATAAGAGAAGTGCTAGCTGCGCCCTCTTTCTCACTCTCTTTTACATTTTCTCCATCCATTGCCTGACTCATGGACTCCATTATTTTATTTTCTATTTAAATATAATTTATAATGTTAATAAATTCTACGTGTCAAACAGTGATTAGAGAGAGCATTAAAAAGAGTGCAAAAAGAATGCAGCTAGCATTTCTCATTCTATAATTATTTCTATGACTTTAAATATTGTATGTAAATGTTATATATAAAAGGATAATATTTAAGGATGATAATTAAAATACTCAATAATATATAATTTATTATTATAGTTAACAATTCAATTAAAGTATGAAATTCTTAATTAAACGTTACTAGTGTAGGTTATCTCTATTGAGAATGAAATTGTCTTATCTAAGCCATTAACATAATGAGTCATTAAATGAGTGCATTATACGTAATGACATTATGTAGGACCAGAAGCATTATACGTAATGACATTATGTAGGACCAAATGTGATGTGATATTAACAACTACATAATTTCTGTTAAATATGGCAAAGTTCTAGTCACATCGATCGATTGTTGTGTATAAAATGGTCTTAATCATGAGTTATTAGTAGACTTTTATTTTTGAATTTATGACTTTTAATTTACTTAGCAGGGACTCGAAAATCTAATCTTATCCTTTATATTTGGAAGGCATAATTAAGTAAGTAGCCGAGAATGCTACTATTATAAGACGGGGTCTATTCCTTCTCCAACGAGACGTAGACAAGTAACTCTCTTGAGTATTAATTTGGGTCTTGAATGCTATGAGTGTTGAAAAAATAGTACACAGCGGAATTTTTAAAATTTTTATACTAGAATATTTTCTAAAATACAAGTTTGACACGCCATCTGCATAAATTAATTAGATCTTACTAACCTTTTAATGCTAAAGAGCTCCTTGTAATTTGTGAAGAGAAAGGCATTCCAGAAGAGTCTCAACTAACTAGTCTTCTTTGCTATTCTCTATCTATGATCAGAGAGCATGTAGGCGCACAACGTACAGCTCTTCCTTGATGGCTCTCCTTCCAACCAATTGAGAAAACCCAAAACTAATGTTCGTGATTTGCAAACAATAGCTCTTAGGGGAGTTTTAGAGACTTACAAACAAAGTACTCACTTTAGATTTCTCAATTGATCTAAATAATTAATGAGTTTCACTCCTTATTTATAAAGGTTGGGCCTAGGGTTAATCCTTGTCAAATAAGGCCTCAAAAAATTTGAATCTAGATCAATATCTGATAAAATAGTGTAAAAACACGTGATCAAACTATCTTTCAGTCAACAGGCCGAGCTAGAAGATCAGTATACCAAACTTACTCCATCACAGGCCGAACCTAAAGACCAGCCTGCTAAACTTACGATAAATAATCCCTACGAATCTTTTATTTTCCATCTGAGATCTTAGGATAAAGCCTCAGTTTAAATTCAAGTAACCCAATAGAGAAGTTATCTGATTAAAATAACTTTATCTAAGATAATCTCTAGGAAAATAAAAATTCTTGATAATTTAAAAAGTTTGTCTTGAATTAATTTTCACAAAATTAATTTAACCGATAAACAGATATGAATTATCTAATCTTATTGAATTTCAGCCAATATGATAATTTGACATAAGTCACTAATTTATTGGAAAAGCACGCCATATCATTACAGGATTTTTTATGAGCTAGCAAAAGGGACTTGATGGACCTATAAAGTTCAAGCACCTGATAATTATGACACCTAATATCCCAGATTTATATTTCATAATTGTTAACTCTAACACTACTCTACTAAAAGCTTAGAGCTGCACTCTTGAACTATATAGAATTACAAAGCCCGAATAGCTAAGTCTCCATGACATATCATAATGTGTTGTATCCCCATAGGATAATCCATAAGTGGCTTAAGGATAAATTCTATCTTACCTTCCCGATTATTTTTCTCTTACGTTCTATTATCTCACCATCGAAAAACTTGCCATCCAAGGACAATATACAATTTGGTTACACTTACGTATACAAATAGTTGAGCGCTTCAGTTTTCTAAGTACTGGATAACGTATGTAAGAGGATATCAACGACTCCTAAAGAGAACTATGGATTCCTTATCTATGAATAACAAGTCTACACTATCAAAAGTCATGTCTCTAATGTATCGATATGCGTACCAACATAAATTGTGGATGTTAACCTTTAGTACGTCAAAAGACAATAATCAAGACAACGGCCCTATTATTTATCTTAAGATTAAGATACAACATATATGATTATCTAAAGTGAATTGATTTGTCAAGATAGATTTATTAATCCAAATCAATTACACTTTATGTCTTGATCCAATGCATCGTCACCTATGACAATGCACTAATGTTTCTATTCACGGAGTCTTCCTCCGATGGCTAAGACAAACCATCTCCCGTTAGGGATATAAACAACATAACAATCTTTGTATGAATAAAGCGCCAACTTTATTTTGTCAATTGTGGATTTATGATTTATACCGTCACCTTTAGAATCATATCTTTCGCATAATCTGTCTATCATATGTCTGATTCTAAAGGTTTAGACCGACAGTTTCAGACTTTTGTTTATTTATCATACATCCAACAAATATGAACATAAAGAGGATAACAATTTAGTATATGAATAATGTTGAAAAAATAATACGTAACGAAATTTTAAAATTTTTTATATTAGAGTATTTTTCAAAAACACAAGTTTGACATACTATATGCATAAATTAACAAGATCTTACTAACCTTTGAATACCGAAGAACTCCCGTAATGCGTGAAGAGAAGTAACGTTTCAAAAGAGCCTCAACCAACTGGTCTTCTTTGCTATTCTCTATCCACGATTAGAGTAAGTGTGGGCTTACACGTACAGCTCTTCCTCAAGGTGACTCTCCTTCCAACCAATTGAGAGAACCCAAAGCTAGTGTTTGTGATTTGTGAACAAAAGCTTTTAGGGAGTTTTAGAATCTCACCAGCAGAGTTTCACTCTTAATCTCTCAATTGATCTAAATAACTTATGAGACTTACTTCCTATTTATAGAGGTTGGGTCTAGGGTCAGTTCTTATTAGATAAGGTCTCAAAAATTTGAATTAGAATCAAATTCAGATCAATATCGGATGAAATTCGTGTGAAAATGCATGATTTTTTTATCATGCATAGGCAGGCCGATCTGCCTAACCGAGAGGCTGAATTTGCTCCATCGGTAGGCCGAACTTAAGGATCGGTAGGCCAAACTATCCAAAAAAATCTCAACGAATCTTTTATTTTTCACCCAAGATTCTATAGGATAAGCCTCAGTTTTAATTCGAACAACCCAATAGAGAATTTATCTAATTAAAGCAATTTTATCTAGATAATCTCTAGGATAATAAATAGATTTCTAATAATTCTACAAGTTCATCTTGATTTAATTTATCTGAAACTAAATCAACTGATAAACAGATAAGAATTATCCGATCCCAATAATTCAACAAGTTTATCTTGAATTAATTTTGTCACAATATTAATTCAACCGATAAACATACATGAATTATTTAATTCTTTTGAATTTCAACCAATCTAACAAATCTAACATAAGTCACTAATTATTGGAAAAGCACGTCGTGTCATTACAGGATTTTGTGAGCTAGTAAAGGGGACCAAATAGACCTATATAGTTCAAGCACCCGATAATTATGAAACCTAATATCCTAGATATACATTTCATAATTATCAACTCCAACGCTACTCTACTAATAGCTTAGAGCTGCACTCTCAAACTCTAGAGAATTACAAAGCCTGTATAGCTAAGTCTCCATGACATATCATTGTATATCCTATCCCCATAGGATTACCCATAATCGGCTTAAGGACAAGTTCTGTCTTACCTTCCCAATTATTTTTATCTTACGTTCCATTATCTCACCATCAAAAAACTTACCATCTAAAGATAGTATACCATTCAGTTACACCTATGCATCCAAATGGTTGAGCACTACAGTTTTTTCAATTATAGGATAACGCATATAAAAAGATATCACTACTCCTAAAGAGGAGCTATGGATTCCAAATCTATGAATAATAGGTCTACGCTATCAAGAGTCATGCCTCCAACATACCATCGTGCATACCACTATTAAAATATGGGTGTCACCCTTTGGTACATCAAAAGACACAAGTCAAGACAACGGGCCCACAATTCATCTTAGGATTAAGATACAATACAAATGATTATCTAAAGTGAATTGATTTGTCAAGACAGAATTATTAATCCAAATCAATTCACTTTATATCCTGATCCAACACATCGTCACCTATGACAATGTGCCAATGTTTCTATTCAAGGAGTCTACCTCCGATGGCCAAGACAAACCATCTCCCAATAGGGATATAGACAATATAACAATTTTTACATGAATAAAGCGCCCAGCTTTATTCCCTCGATTGTGTATCTAATGATTTAGACCGTCACCTTAAGAATCGTGTCTTTCGCTTAATCTATCCATCATATGCCCAATTCTTAAAAGTTTAAACCGATAGTCTTAGACTATTGTTTACTTATCATACATTCAACTAATATGAACATAAAAAGGATAAGATTTGGTATATATAATAAATAATAAATAATAAACAAATTCTTTATTAATAAAAATGTCTTCAAAACATATTACATTTTTACTCCTTAAGGCATACAGGTCTAACAAATAATAAATAAAATTTTTATTGATAAAAATGTCCCCAAAAACATATTGCATTTTTACTCCTTAGGGCATATATGTCTAACAATCTCCAACTTGCACTTAGTGAGTAAATATGACAAATCTCGTATCTCCATACCTTCCATATGCATCTCAAAAACTCTTGTAGTCAATGTCTTCTGAAATGGATTAACTAAATTGTCCTCGAATATGATTTTGTATATAGCAACAAGCCCTGCCTCTACGAAGTCCTTTATCACATGGTACTTTCGATCAATATGCTTACTTTTCTTATGAAATCTTGGTTCCTTAGCATTAGCTATTGCCATAGAGTTATCACAATATAGCGATACCGTCTTATCTATACTAGGAACTACCTCAAGATCCCCATGAAACTTACGGAGCCATGCTTCTTCTTTTGAAGCATCACTATCTGCCTCATACGTAGCTTCTATCATTGAATCTGAAGTGTAATCTTGCTTGAAACTTCTCCAAACAATGTCATCATCGCCTAGAGTAAACACAAAACTAGTAGTAGATCTTCTCGAATCTAGACAGGATTAGAAATCTGAGTCAGTGTATCTTAGAAATGTTCAATCATCACCCAAATACACAGGCATATACCTTCAAGTCCTTTTCAAGTACTTGAAAATATGCTTGACTGCAACCCAATGGTTTGATCTTGAATCCGACTGAAGTCGACTAACTATCCCGATTGCATAACTAATATCCAGTCATGTACAAAGCATGGCATACATGAGACTACCTACTATCAAAGCATAAGGCACCTTTTTCATGTATTCTTTTTCCTTATCAGACTTTGGAGAGTCTTTCTTAGAAAAAGTGATTCCAGACCTAATGTTAGTAAGATCTGGTTAATTTATACATATAGCATGTCAAACTTATGTTTTGAAAAATACTTTGATATAAAAATTTTAAAATTTTGCTGCATACTATTTTTTCAACAATTGGTATCAGAGTATAGTTTTTACATGAATTTACGAGTTTGTGATCATGTTATATGTGTAAATTATGTGATCTTGATCTCTCCTATGCTTGAATTTAATTTTATAGAAAATTGACACTCTAGGTTTCTATATTTTTTTATATGTTGTCATGGATTATGTAGTGAATATTTATTAATTAATTATAGTTGATTAAATTATTATTAAATTATTTATTAATTAATAAATTTATATCGGTTATGGTTCATTAGAGGTTAATGTGTATCTAGGTTTTTCATGTAATTAGATGGCAGACTATTATCTCCGTCTAGGAATTATTATTTAATTTTAAATTTGTAAAATTTTATAATTAAATAATCATTTGGAGAAGACGAATCTAAAAGGTGGACGATAGTGCTCCTAAGTATTTCCTGAGTTTCTACTTTTATGTTTTTGAATTGTTGAAAATAAAATGATGAATTGCATTAAAAATTGTATTTTCTGGAAAGAATTGATCTCTACTCGGTGACATGCTGAACATCCAGGTCCGGTAGGCTGATGGTCATAGATCGACAGGCCAAATGTGAGGTTCGACTGGCCATCAACGAGGTATAAATTAGGAAGCTCTGGCAGCAGACTGAACTTCTGGTTTGGCACACCGATCTATCATGTATCGGCAAGCTGATCTGTGAAGATTACAGATCGGCAAGCCAGTGGGTCATGATTGGTAGGTTGATCACATAGATCGGACTGCCAGCAGAGAGCTAAAATTTTTTTTCAGAAAAGGTGTAGTTTTGGATACAGTTTTAATTTTATTTTTGAGACAATTCTGAGAAACATTAAATTTGGATATGACCAGAAATATGGAGTATTTGATTCATACGGGATTGAAGACTTGAAGATGGACATTACATGAATAAGGATACAACACAAGGATTCAAGGATAAAGAATCGATAAAATGTTTTGATTATTCTCTTGTAATATTTGTTTTCTATTCTCTAGGGTGGAACCATAATATTACAGTTATTTATTATTATTTTGCTTGTAGCTTTGCTTGATTACTTTACTTGTATGCATTATAATATGATTTGCCATGTATATTGATAACATGTCATATAGAATAAGGAGTGATGCCCATATTAAAATTGTTCATGCATGTCTTTTAAAATAAAACCTTGATTTCAAAAGATTGAGTAGGAGAAGGTTTTGGAAGAGAGGACCTAAGTCCTCTATTGTTGGTCTATAGGAAGAACATGGTGGTTTCGACCTCTAGGAAGGGACTTCATCATGTACTGGGTTGGATCTCCAAGAGGATAAGGCATTTTAGCATGATTTATCGATGCACACCCCTAGGTGGTGATTATAAATCATGGATTAAATATCAAAATGATGGTTATATTCTCATGTTGATTTTATTATTAACCTCCTATAGGAGCTCTGTTAATAAAATTATTGGCCAAAAAAACGATTATTAACATATGTTGGATCATACGGGTCTTGGATGGCATATATTAATCAAAAGGGGATCTGTGTTCTTGATTGAATTTGACATGACTCCCCTAGGAGCTTGTTGAATTCTGAGTTGGGAATTATGGTTGTAAGGTTATGATATTTTCAAGGTTTTGACACATAAACACATTTGTATGTTTTTACATAACTGTGTTATCTTACTAAATTATTATGGTATGTTTGCTTATGTTTGGTATATGACTCTTTATTGTAGATTAAAAATGTCTAAAAATGCTTTATCATCGATATTTGACAAAAACCAATTAACCAGAGAGAATTATAATAATTGAAAATAGAACCTGAATATCGTCCTCTCTTTTGAGAAACTAAAATTTGTGTTGACAACCCCTTGTCCTCCCAAGCCTATGGAAAATTCCACCAACGATCAAATCCAAGCATATGATCATTGTTGGAAAGATGCAAATGATCACACCCATTGCTATGTCATGGCTAACATGAACAACGTGCTGCAGGCTCAACATGAGGATTATGAGACTGCTAAGCTGATCTTGGATAATCTGGAAGACATGTTTGGAGGCTAGGCCCTAACAAAGCAGCAAGGGGCACCTCAAAAACTCTTAAACTCTTAAAATATAAACAAAGGCCAAGGACATCTATAAAGGAGCACATGATGTTGGTCAAGGGTTACCTCACTAAGGCACAAACTAATGGAGCCAACATTAATGCTGAAACTTAGATGACTATGGTCTTTGAGACTCTGTCTAAGGAGTTTATCTTATTTAGAGCTACTTTTAATTTAAGCAATAGACGGGATATGACCTTAACAGAATTAATGAAACAGTTACAGAAGTTTGAACTACTAATCACAGAGTCTCCAACTGGTGGCGAGGCCAATTTGGCGCCTCCTTTTGGTTCCAATCCTAACCCTAGGAATGGAAAGAAACAGCGGGCCAAGAATAGGAAGTCTTATATTCTTGCTAACACCAACAGCAAGAAGAATAAGAAGAAGAACCCAAAGAAGCTAAAGTGCTTCTTCTACAGGAAAGTCAGGCACATAAAAAAGAATTGTAAGGACTTCCTTTCTTGAGGAGGGGTTCAAAGAAATGAGATGTCTGCTACATGAAGACTTTTGCTTCGGATAGGCGATAGATCTTTGGTCTTAGCTAAAGCAGTATGAGACGTCTATCTATATTTTGATAATTATAGAAATTTAATTTTGCGAGATTGTTTTTATGTTCTTAAATTTAAAAAGAATTTAATTTCTACAGCTTGTTTATTTAAAAACTTCTATTTGGTTTCTTTTAATAATAAAGTGGTGATTGTAAAAATAAATTTTTTATCTATTCTGGATGGATGCAAAATAATCTATATTTTATCAAACCTAAGATGGACTTACTGTTGAATGCTGAGATGAATGATAATAACTCTAAAAGACTTAAAACTTCTCACTTTAATAAGACTTATCTTTGGCATTTACGCCTTGGTCATATTAATTTGAATAGGATTCAAAGGTTGGTAAAGGATGGACCTTTAAGTGACTTAAAGGTGGAAGCTATACCACAATAGGAATCTTGTTTGGAGGGTAAAATGATCAAAAAATCATTTAGGTCTAAGGGCAATAGGGCTAAAGGGGTTCTAGAACTTGTGCATGGTGATTTTTGCAGACCAATAAACATCTGGGTACAAAGAAGGTATAAGTATTTCATCACTTTTATTGACAATTACTTAAGGTATGGGTATGTGTACCTAATGCAACATAAAAGTGAAACTTTTGACAAGTTTAGGGAGTTTCGAGCTGAAGCAGAAAAGCAATTGGGTAGACCTATTAAGGCACTTCGATCAGATCAAGTGGTGAATACCTTTCTAATGAGTTCTTAGGACACTTATTAGAGAATGGGATTTTATCCCATTTGACTGCGCCGGGTAAACCGCAGCAGATTCACATAGCAGAGAGAAGAAATAGGACTTTAACTGACATGGTTAGGTCCATGATTAGTTATTCATCACTGCCTTTGTCCTTTTGGGGATATGTACTACAAATCGTATGTTATCTTTTAAATAACGTGCCTTTAAAATCAGTCCCTAAAACTCCTCACGAGTTGTGGACAGGCAAGAAGACAACCTTAAACCATATATCCATATGGGGATGTTCGACTCATGTCCTATTTAAGGATACGAATAAATTGGAAGCACATTCAAAAGTTTGTATATTTGTAGGATATCCAAAAGGGACTAAAAGGGGTTATTTTTATAACCCAACGGAAAATAAAGTCATGGTTTCAACTCATGCAACTTTCCTTGAGGAGAGTTACATTGACGACTTTAAGTCTCGAAGCAAAGTGGTGCTTAAGGAGTTAAGAAATAATTCAATCACTCTAGGGGTTCTTGTAGAAACCACTCTAATCGGTGTAGAAAAACCAAAAGAACCCAAACAACAACCTAAGGGGCTTTAGTCTAGTGAGAGGATCAAGCGTCAACTCAAGAGGTATATGTTTAATAGGGAGGCCTTTTTCATTAAACCGGATGAACATGACAAGGATCCTTACACTTATACAGAGGCTATGGAGGATATTGATTCGAAACTCTAGACAGAGGCCATGAATATAAAGATAACGTCTATGGAGACTAATCGGGTCTGGGAGCTTATGGATCTTCCCAAAGGGGTAAAACCTATAAGGTGTAACTGGATCTTCAAGAGGAAAAGAGGAGTTGATGGAAAGATCAAAACCTTTAAGGCTATACTGGTAGCTAAGAGTTACATGCAAAAGGAAGGAGTCGATTACGAGGAAACCTTTTTGTCGGTAGCCATGCTTAAGTTCATCTAGATTTTCTTGTCCATAGCTGCCGCTCTTGACTATGAGATTTGACAGATGGATGTGAAGACGGCTTTTCTAAATAGCTATCTTGATGAGTCCATTTATATGGAACAACCAAATGGGTTCAAGGCTAAGGTCAAGAGGGTAAGGTTTGTAAGCTACTAAAGTCAATTTGTAGACTTAAATAGGCTTCTTGTTCTTAGAGCATAAGATTTGATCAAGTGATCAAGACTTATGGGTTCTTACAAAATGTGGATGAGTCATGTGTTTACAAACACATTAAGGATAGGAAGGTAGTCTTTCTACTACTCTATGTAGATGACATTTTGCTAATTGGTAATGACGTAGGAGCATTATCATTAGTTAAATTATGGTTGACCAAGTAGTTTGATATGAAGGACTTGGGCGAGGCTAATTTTATTTTTGGTATCCAAATCTTTCGGGATAGAAAGAACAGAATGATAGCTTTATCTTAAGCCAGCTATATAGATAAAATTCTAAGAAAGTTTGCAATGCAGGATTCCAAGAAAGGTAGGTAACCATCTAGTTTTGGAATTACTCTTTCTAAGAAAGACTCTCCAAAGTCTGAGGAAGAAAGAGAATACATGAAGGAGGTGCCTTATGCTTCAGCAGTAGGTAGTCTAATGTATGCCATGCTTTGCATGGCATGCGACTAGATATTTGTTATGCAGTCGGGATTGTAAGTCGGTTTCAAAGGGATTCAAGACCAAGCCATTGGGTAGCGGTAAAGCATATTTTTAAGTATCTGAGAAGGACTCAAGGGTATATGCTTATATATTTTGGTGAGGACTTAACTCTTCTAGGATATACTGACTTGGATTTTCAATCCTACTTGGATTTGAGAAGATCGACTTGTGTTTACTTTGGGCGACGGTGCCATCAGTTGGAGAAGTGTGAAACAAGATTGCACTTCGGATTCAACGACGGAGGCTAAGTATGTGGCAGCTAGTGATGCTTCAAAAGAAGCAGTGTTGCTCCATAAGTTCCTTAGGATCTTGAGATACTTCCTGATATGGATAAGGCGGTATCACTGTACTGTGACAACAATGTGGTGGTAGCTAATGCTAAGGAACTAATATTTTACAAGAAGAGTAAACTTATTGATCAGAAGTATCATGTGATAAAAGACTTTATTGAGGGCAGCATGTTACGATGTGCAAAATCGCATCAGAGGACAATTTAGTTGATTCATTTACGAAGACACTTGCTGAGAGAGTCTTCAAAAGGCAAGTGGAAGCTATGGGGATGCGAGATCTATCATATTTACTCACTTAGTGCAAGCAAGAGATTGTTAGACGTATATGTCCTAAGGATTAAAAATATAATTTGTTTTTGGAGACATTTTTATCAATAAAGAATTTATTTATTATCTATATACCAAATCTTATCCTCTTTACGTTCATATTTATTGAATGTATGTTAAGCAAACAAAAGTCTGAGATTGTCGGTCTAAACCTTTAAGAATTAGGCATATGATTGATAGATTATGCAAAAGACACGATTCTTAAGGTGATGGTCTAAATCATAAGATCCGCAATCGAGGGAATAAAGTTGGGTGCTTTATTCATGTAAAGATTGTTATGTTGTCTGTATCCCTAGTGGGAGATGGTTTGTCTTGGCCATCGGAGGTGGACTCCATGAATAGAGACATTGGCACATTGTCATAAGTGACGATATGTTGGATCAAGAGATAAAGTGAATTGATTTGGATTAATAATACTGTCTCGGCAAATTGATTCACTTTAGACAATCATTTGTATTGTATCTTAATCTTGAGATGAATAGTGGGCCCGTTGTTTTGACTTATGTCTTTTGATGTACCAAAGGGTGACATCTATATTTTATAGTGGTACGTATGCTGGTACGTTAGAGGCATAACTCTTGATAGTATAGACCTCTTATTCATAGATATAGAATCCATAGCTCTTCTTTAGGAGTAGTTGATATCCTCTTATATATGTTATCCTGTAATTAGAAAACTGGAGCGCTCAACTATTGGATACATAGGTGTAAACGAATGGTATATTGTCTTATAGATGGTAAGTTTTCTGATGGTGAGATAATGGAACGTAAAAAAAATAATTGAGAAGGTGAGACAAAATTTATTCTTAAATCAATTATGGACAATCCTATGAGGATATGATACATTATGATATGTCATGGAGACTTAGCTATATAGGCTTTGTAATTTTGTATAATTCGAGAGTGCAGCTCCAAGCTTTTAGCGGAGTAGCGTTGGAGTTGATAATTATGAAATGTATATCTAGGATATTGGGTTTTATAATTATTGGGAGCTTGAACTATGTAGGTCCATCAGGTCCCTTTTGCTAGTTAATAAAAATTATATAACGTTATGGCGCGCTTTTCTAATAATTGGTGACTTATGTCAGATTTATCAGATTGGCTAAAATTTAGTAAAATTAGATAATTCATGTTTGTTTATTGGTTGAATTAATTTTGTGACAAAATTAATTCAAGATAAACTTGTTGAATTATCAGGAATTTTTTTATTGTCGTCAAGATTATCTAGATAAAGTTGTTTTAATTAGATAACTTCTCTATTGTGGTATTTGAATTAAAACTAAGACTTTATTCTATAGAATCTCGGATGGAGAATAAAAGATTCACTGGAATTTTTATCATAAGTTTGGCATGCCGATCCTCAGGTTTGGCCTGCCAACGGGGCAAGTTCGAAATGTTGATTAGACAGATCGGCATGCTTGCTATGCGATAAAAAGATCACGTGTTTTCAAGTGAATTTTTTCAGATTATGATCCATGTTTGATTTTGATTTGAAGTTTTGAGGCATTATCTGATAAGGACTGACTCCTGGGCCCAACCCCTATAAAAAGGAAGTGAGTCTCATTATAATTTAGATCAGTTGAGAGATTAAGAGTAAGACTTTGCCGGTGAGACTTTAGAAACTCCCTAAAAGCTATTGTTCACAAATCATGAACTGTAGCTTTGGGTTTTCTCAATTGGTTGGAAGGAGAATCACCTGGTGGAAAAGCTTAACAACATGAGCCCACACTCACTCTGATCGTGGATAGAGAACAACAAAGAAGGCCAGTTGGTTGAGGTCCTTCTGGAACATTATTTCTCTTCATTGATTGCAAGAGCACTTCGGCACACCAAATGTTAGTAAGATCTATTAATTTATACATATAGCTTGTCAAACATGTATTTTGAAAAATACTCTGATATAAAAATTTTAAAATTAAGCCGTGTACATATTATTTTTCTAACAGTTATCTAATTAAAATAACTTTATCTAGATAATCTCTAGAAAAATAAATATTCATGATAATTCAACAAGTTTGTCTTGGATTAATTTTCACAAAATTAATTCAACCTAAAAACAGACATGAATTATCATATCCTATCAAATTTCAACCAATCTTATAATTTAACATAAGTCATCAATTTATTGGAAAAGCACGATGTATCGTTACAAGATTTATTATGAGCTAGAAAAGGGGACCTGATGGACCTATATAGTTGAAGCTCTTGATAATTATGAAACCTAATATCCCATATATACATTTCATAATTATCAACTCTAGCAGTACTCCACTAAAAGTTTAGTGTTGCACTCTCAAACTATATAGAATTACGAAGCCTGAATAGCTAAGTCTCCATGATATATCATAATGTGTCATATTCCCATAGGATTATCTATAATTTGCTTAAGGATAAATTCTGTCTTACCTTTCTGATTATTTTTCTCTTACGTTCTATTATCTCACCATCAGAAAACTTACCATCCAAGGACAGTATACTATTCGGTTACACCTATGTATCCAAATGGTTGAGCGCTCCTATTTTTTAATTGCAGGATAACACATATAAGAGGATAGCAACAACTCCTAAAGAGGAGCTATGGATTTCATATCTATGAATAACAAGTCTATGCTATCAAGAGTCACATCTCCAACATACTGGTATGCATACCAACATAAATTGTGGATGTCACCCTTTGGTACATCAAAAGACATAAGTTAAGACAACGGGCCCACTATTCATCTTAAGATTAAGATACAAAGTCAAGGTGGATTTCGCTAGCTGCGCGAAAGCGTACTCTGCGTATGTCTCAAATTTTGTTTAAAGTGAATTGATTTGCTCAGACAAAATTATTAATCCAAATCAATTACACTTTATGTCCTGATCCAATGCATCATCACCAATGATAATGTACCAATGTTTCTATTCACGTAGTCCTCCTCTGATGGCCAAGACAAACCATCTCCCGTTAGAGATATAGACAACATAATAATCTTTGCATGAATAAAGCACCCAACTTTATTCCCTCGA
Source organism: Artocarpus hirsutus (assembly GCA_946598075.1). NCBI lineage: Eukaryota > Viridiplantae > Streptophyta > Magnoliopsida > Rosales > Moraceae > Artocarpus > Artocarpus hirsutus. The sequence goes on along the minus strand of CAMOHE010048788.1, from coordinate 5,307 downwards.
TTGCAGATCTTATGATTTTGACTGTCACCTTTAGAATCATGTTTTCTGCATAATCTGTCCATCATATACCTAATTCTAAAGTTTAAACCGATAGTCTTAGACTTTTGTTTGCTTATTATACAACCAACAAATATGAACGTAAAAAAGACAACAATTTGGTATATAAATGATAAATAAATTCTTTATTTGTAAAACTGTCTCCAAAAACACATTGCATTTTTACTTCTTAGGACATACATGTCTAACAAGAAGCACTTAACTCGTGATTATGTTCATGAATTTATTATTCATTACAGAATCGATAACACTCAAGGATAAAAAATTAATTAGAGAAGTTAATAGATTCTACCTAGTTCAAATTATGAATTATATATAGATGATCAACTTATATGCAATGACTATATCAAATAGACAACTCTAAAGTATGAGTAATTATATCTATATTTTCAAGAGTGCAATTCCAAGGTTTTATTGGAGTAACATTTGAATTGATAAAAGAGTAATATACTAATTAGAGTGTTTAATAAATATATTGGTTTTACTGGAGCTTGAAAATATAGATCCATTAATACTATGCCAGTCTTGTATACACTATTTGGACAAGTAAAATTATTGGTTTAATTAATTAATTTAGAATCATGGAATTTTAAATTAAATATCACTCAAATAAAATTAATTACGAATTAATTTATAATTATTAAATAATAAGATTAATTAATAATAAATAGATATTAATTAATTTTGTAAAACACATCGTGGGTCCCACTAACTGTGTACAGCATACTATATGCACGATTACAAACTGGGCATTCTATGATGGTTTAAAACCGTAATAGAAAAATATCACAATGGTTAAAAAACTATTGTGAAAACTTCAGTCGTGGTACAAAATTGAATTTTCACGATGGGTTTTTATCGTCGTGGAACCTCAAAATAGGCGTGAAAATGGTGGTGTAGGAACAGCTCTTTCACAACAGTTTTTAAGAAAAACTGTCGTGAAAGAAGAGAGTTTCTATGACGATTTTTGACAAAACCGTTGTGGAAACTCCACATTATATGATGGTTTTCTAAAAAACTGAAACACCTGTTATTTTAACGGGTATGATTTTTGATAAAATCATATAAATAAATATGTCATTTTAGCCTTTTTACTAAGTCTCCGTAGTAAATATTTTAAATCTACCTATCACTCACTTACATCAGCCTTGTCCCACTACATTAATGCTCAATTAAATAGCATTCTTATTATTTGGAGACATAGAATTAATTCACCTCAACTACCAGGGGACATCGATATGTTTTCTCAACCACATTTTTAATGCTTCCTTCATCTTCTTCTACAACTTACCCCATTTGTCCCCTCAATTATGTTGACATTATTTGCTAAAAGTCTCCGTGGGAGACATGATAACATTTTCTTTTAATGCTCATTTAATTCTATCCCACTCCTTAATTAATTCGATGCCTATATATTCAACCATCACCACTCTCTTCTCTAATTTTTCATT
>CAMOHE010048787.1:0-36426 GCA_946598075.1 Artocarpus hirsutus | reverse complement strand
CGAAAGCAAATTTTACTTTTGAAATAAAAATATTTATAAATTTAAAACTGTGACTAAGATAATCTTAAATTCCAAAAAACATAAACACATTCAAACAGAATAATCCTAAATAATATTAATGCTAAAGCTAAAATAAAAGCTCATAAGCATATTTTCTCGTTTACATGAACTTTAACTGCATCAAAATGTCCTAAAGAAAGCTGTACAAAAGAAAAACAAATCAAATCAAAACTAATATTGGTATTAACTTGGTTGTCACTACTTAATGACACAACACATATATATGCATATATATGACCTCTTATGTTTAGCTGAAATTGATGTACTTATGTGACCATGCTATTACATTCCCTATGCATCATCAAGATTAGAAAATTTGTTTGAATGTTGAAACAGTGAGATATTTGGCTTTAGTATTTCTATGACCTATACTTTATATTAATCGAGTTCAAGAGGGACATCGTGCACCAACGCTTGGGGATCTATAAAAGCAATTTTTGCCGTAGCAACAAACTCTCTGGTTCCTACTTAATTTAATAGTCTATACTTGTTATTATTCTTTAGAACATTTGGCATCTATACATCGCCTTTAATGTTCTATGAATCATATTAAGAAAAGACAGAAAAAGAAAATCATGATATACATAATATCATATGTAAAATTTAAGTTTTTACTTTAAAAAAATAAATTTAAATTAGAATTGGCAATCGAACGACCATCAATTAGACACATCTATAGATACCAAAGTTAAACACCCCCTTGAGATTGTGCAAAAATGAATTTTTTACTCAAATTATAACATGTCGTAGCATATTGTGGCCCAAACAACAAAGACAAAAGAAATAGTTTTTTCTCATATTTATTAGAAGAGTAAATCAGCTGTAGGTGAAAAGTAACTTAAATATATTAAAGAAAACCCCTTAATGGCACAAACTAAATTGAAATTTGCATAACAGCATAGAAACTGGTTTAGGACAAATTATATTGCAGAAAATGTTAAAAGAATAAAACATAGAGAAGTACAATGCGAGTAGAATAAAATATTTAATTTAGAATTTACTTTGTTATTAGGAATGGAACTTGAAGGTTGCATATCCTCCATTGCTTTTTCATTCCATAAGTTGTTGCAATGCATTTTTCATTTTTTTCCCACATCCCATATATAGTCTTAGAGCATCCAGAGTGTTTCTGTTACTCCAAATCTACACATCCAGGTTACATAGGACCTAGGGTCCTAACTAGTCTATCTTCTGTCATAAGAAGTGATTCCTCGTCATCTTCCGATTAAGAATCTTCTTCTACCCTCTAAACAAAGACATTGATAAAATGCTAAATCGTTAACCATTTTATCCAAACAAATAATAAAAACATGCATAGAGTTAGGCACAAAATTCTATTTGTGCATAAATAGAGAATGTTACCAATATTGCTTCCTCTGTAGCTTTATTTATTCGTTTTTCATCTTTTCGCTTATGTCCCTCAACACAGAGTTCGACTCTAGAAATTTTAGACCTTTTGTTCTTTTCTTTCTGCAAGCCATAGAATAACAAGTCATTAATAAAAAAAATCATTAACTATGAATAAACAAACGAAATAGACCAAAAGCCTTTATAAAAAAGTTTTTTAAAAAACTTACCGATTCTTCCTCCAATCTTGTGTAACCCTTCCAGCTTCTTGTGTGTAGGTATGTCATCTTCGATATAATTTTACTCAATTTACAACTTTTTCTTGTATAATAACAAAACCAAAATTTTCTCATTCCCGCATGATTTAAAAAAAAAAATACAAATTACTGAAAGGATTAAAGAAATAGTTACTTTAAATTCCTTTCACATCCGAATTTTACAGAACTTTTCCCACCTTTCCAACTTCACATCAGTAAGATTTCTATTAGCAAGTTCTTTCGCTATATTTGGACATCTAACCAACTTATTGATTGTATTTGTGAGCCTACTCTTATAATTATGCCACGATTTTCCTATTAATCTTGTAATGGATTTTTTGTGAAGTATGTCAATTTTAAATTTTTGTTGCATTAAGTAATGAGAAAACTATCCTCATATGAATAATCAATAATGTTTTAAAAATCTTAGAAGAACATAAAAAAATAACATAAATAACAGTAAAGAACATAAGTATGTAAAAAGAAACATACAAGTAAAGAACATAAATAAAGTGAAGAACATAAATATAGCATTTATAAACTAACATATCAGCAAAGAACATAAATATAAATAACGTAAGTAATATAAATTACTGTCATCATATCAGTAAAGAACATAAATAAAGCAAATATATAAGATTAATAAAGTATGATAGTATCAATTAGTTTCATAAAACATACATACCAGCAATAAGGTCCATAGCTCATGTTTTATCTTGCCGTCTACGTTTTTCCAATTGTCTATGGTTATTGGAACATGTTGTCTCACTAGTATTCTAAGCACAGTACTAAACCTAACCGACTCTCTTTAATAGACTGCCTTTGTTCATTCCATTCAACCCTTTGACGTTTTCTTTTACCCCACTAGAAGTATATCTAGCCGCGTTACTTCTCTAACATTTTTCTTTTCATTAAATTCAGGCCAAACAGTGTCATTATCGCTATCATATTGACTTGAATCTTTCTTAATTGGTCTACCTTTTTTTCTTTCTTCCATTCATAAGGAAATCATTATTGTCCTCATCTGTGCCTGAGTAACTTGAATATTGATAAACTAACTCTCCGTTTTGCTTTCCCTTGTCTGCATCCAATTTTTTGTTTTTCTTGTTGAAATTATTCCTAAAATAATCCTCCTCACCACCGGCTATACTCTCACAATTTCTCAAAGTTTGATCTCTGTCCATTATAGCAGCAATAACAACTTACACCTAATTTCTTTGTTTCTTTTTTCCCTTTTTAGAGCCCTTAAACAGAATATGTATGTACAAACAATAAATAACAACAATAGTAATAACAATAACAAGATAAATAGCACAAAAATAAAACCCATGAACATACAATTGTAGATTATGCCTTTGCCATAATTGAAAGTGTTTATGAGCACTTATGATTAGAGTTTGACTACTTGTTAAAACTGATGTTTTGGCTGGTATATAGAAGGAAACATAATTCTCTCATTCTAACAAGATAAGGAAACAATAAGTGGGAGAAAATGTATGAAGTGGATGAGAACGATAGGGAGGTAGTGTTATGATAGATGCCCTTAAAGCATATGATGTTTTGTAAAAGATATATTTATAAATAAATAAAGTAAATTTATTTATTGTATTTGTATGTATGTATTTTGAATACTTATAAATATCATTAAATTCTATAATTATCTATGTGAGATTAAACTCCATAATTGTCATTCTTAATTATCTATTTAAGGATGATAATTAAAATAGTTAGTAATTCATAATTAATTATTTAATTAAAATATGGGATCTTTAATTGAGCGTTATTAGTGTATGCCGTTTCCATTAAGAATGAAATTGTCTTATCCAAACCATTAATGTAGTGAGTTATTAAATGAGTGCATTATACATAATGAGATTATGTAGGACTAGGATATAATGTAATATGAATAGTTAATTTTTTTTAAGTATAGCATGTTCTAATCATATAGACCAATCGTCATATATAAGATGATTTTAGTCCGAAGTTAGTAGTAGACTCCTATGTATAGATTTATGTCTTTTGATTTACTCAGTATGAATTTAAGAATTAAATCCTATCCCTTATATTTTGGAGACATAATGAAGTAGGTAGTCAGGAATATTAATGTCAAGAGATGGAATCCATTCCTTCTTTAACAAGAAGCAAATAAATAATTCTCTTGAGTATTAATTCAGGCCTTGAATAATAAGAGCACTAAAGTTCATGAATTTATTATTCATTAGAGAATCAATGATACTCAGAGATAAAGATGTAATCAAAGAGGTTAACAGACTTCACCTAGCTCTAATTATAAATTTTTTATGGAGAATCGACTGTAATGGCTATATTAAATGGACGACTTTAAGAAATGAGTAATTAAATATCTATAATTCTAAGAGTACAATTTCAAGTATTTAGTGGAGTCATATTGGAATTAATAAAATGGTAATATATTAATTAAAGAGTTTGATTATTATATTGATTTTAATGGAGCTTAAAATTATAGGGCCATATATTGTTTAGACGTAGTGGAATTATTGGTTTAAATTATTAATTTAGAATTATAGAATTCTAAATTAAATAGCACTCGAAATAAATTAATCATAAATTAATTTATCTTTATTAAATAATAATTATTTAATAAATTATTTATAATTATTAAATAATAAGATTATTTAATAAAATAATCAATTTTGGAAAACAAACAGTGGGTGGCTCTCACTGTATAGATGGTGCACATAGTGGGGCGGTCCCACATGTGTGTGCTACTTATGGTACAAAGAAAAAGTCCCTTGTGCACATCAAAGCTTGTTTACCAAGTTTCTATATTTATAATTTTTATTTTGGAATAAATGTGATTTAATTCAAATATGGAAAGTTAAATTAGAAACAAATGAATTTGGGTAGCAAGCTATATTCTCACGTGTACACTGTATAGAAAATAGCACCATATGCACAAAGATTCTCTTTGTGTGTGGCGTCTATGACAGTATGAGAATGGAAAACTTGTTTCTTTTATTTTAATTAAAATATGATATTAAATTAATAAGAAGTCTTCTCAGAATTAATTAGCTTTTTCATTCTCTATAAATAAAAGCCTTCTCTATTCATTAGATATACATGAGAGACTCTACAAAGATACCCTCATATAGGCATGTAGAGAGAGAAAGAAAGAAAAGAAGTCTTCTTCCATTCTCAGTCTTTCGTTGCTTATGCGTTGAGATTAGTGAGAGACTAAAAGTTAGTTGAGTGATCCATTTAGAAACCATATTCCTCCAAAGCTCACCTATTCGTCCATGTAGTGCCGAGGAGTTTGCAAGTAAGTAAGACCATAGTTTCGTCTATAAAGAACATATTTGTTATTTCAATTTCTTGTTTCTCTCTCTTTATCCAAGTAAGCAAAGTTTCACATATTTATTTAAACGTTAAACTAATATAATTTTTAGTGTGTTTTACAAAAGTTTTAAGAAAATTTTTGTTATTTGTGTTCCACACCAAAACCCTGTTTCTGCTATTTTTGTAAAAATCATTTTTTGAAAACCAACAGGGGGTGGTGTGTGAAAATAAATTTAAAAAAGATGGGTTAATTGTATAATTGTATTTCTTAGTTTTTACTATTTTTTTCATTTGTTCTTTTGTTCTTAGAAACTACAAAGGTATTCTTGAAATTTTAAAAAATTATTTCAATTTCATTCTCATGAATAGAAAAATTGGGCAAAAGAACATGATTATCCTTAAATAGTCATTATATATATTTTATTATTAAAAAATTAAAAAAAATCCTAAAACAAAATGTCAAATTTTTAAAAACAAATCTTAAGTTTTATGACTTTTTAAATTTTAAAATATATTTTTTAAATTTTTTTTAAAGAAAAACACATGTATTTTATAAACGAATTATGTTTAGTGAAGGGTATTTTCATCTTATCACCATTTTTTCTAAGACAAAAAAGTGTACAAGGATAAAATTGAAACAAGTTTTTCAAATCCAAAGGACACCTTTATAGTTTCTAAAAACAAAGGAACAAATTAAGAAATAATGATAACTAAGAGGTATAGTTATGTGATTAACCCAAAGAAAGAACCTATGTACATCTCTGAGCTCTTTCTTGTTTGGGGGGAGCCAAAGATACAAAAGAACAATCGTATAACCCTAAGCACTCTTTTACTCTTTCCATCTTCTCCTCCGAAACAACATAACAAATCAAAACCATCAAATATATAAATAAATAAACCTCTGCTCTTTTTTTAGGGGAATAACCTCTGCTTTCTCTTTTCTTTTTTCCTTTTTTTTCTTATTTTGAATTTAGGGTAAGAGGATTCGAACTTTTTATCTTTAGATAAGGTCGAGTTTAGTTCTACCACTAGGTTATGCCTGCAACTACTTCTTTTTTTTTTTTCGTTTTTTTTGAATAAAACTTAAAAAAAAAACTTGCAGCTTTCTCTCTTTTCTTTTTATTTTTTTAGAATACTTATTTTTTACTTCCTCCTTTAAAAACATGGGTAGCAATGTGATTTTTATGTTAGTGATGACATCAATAAAAACAATATTCACAAAAGAAAAGAATAAAAGCAATAGTGATTGTCTAGTGGCGGGTGTGATAAAGATGAGTAATGAATCAGTAAAGGATTATCTTGTATTTTTAAAGAGATGCATAATATGATTTATTTAGAACATATATCTTTTAGAAAATATAATCCAATTAAAATATCTTTCAATTAAATACATAATAGAGGAATCATAGATATCATTATCTAATATTATGAACCTAACTCCTTCAAGACTATTCAAAGTGTAGAGATTTAATTTTTATGAAGCAAAAGTAAGAAAACAATCACATTCTTCACAATTAATCCATATTTATGCTATGCTTAATAAGTCATGAATCACGACGTCATTTTTTGAATATTAATTTTACAAATTATAAGAAATAATACAGGTTGGAGAAATTAAACTTATAGCATTTTTCCCTTTTTTTATTGAAAATACTGTTTTACTCCTACTTGTTGATTTGCCGTGATCTAGACAACTGTCTCTTTCATGAGCTCATCTTCTCCATTAGATTCGTTGCTTTCGTTCAGCGTCTCCGTCACAATCGTTCTAGTATGACTTATTGTGATAGTCTTGTCGCCACTTGTTATCGATGGTTGGTCTAGTCTTAACTCAACAACGGGTCCAGTGCTCAGCGATTCTCGTCTAGGGGAGGAACATGCTTTAACAAAAGCAGTGGAAATGAGATGGTTCTTCGGGATGGAATAGAAAAGTTCGGAGGTCGCGATGGTTTATCGTGTTCATGTGATGTCACAATTACGATGTTTAAATCTAGCGACAATAATTTAGAGACATGAATGTTGACAACTACAGAGATTGCAGGCGGAGCGTTTCCAAAATTTCAATAAACTAGGCTTTAGTTCTTAGATAACTAATAAAACTAAAGTACAACTTCTATATATTAATTATGCAGGGGCACTGATTTTGGGCGTTGGTCTGATTTGGGGAAGACAATAATGAGGGCGGAGTAAGTTGGCGAGTTTAGGAAGGTTGGGATTTTCTTTGAGTTGATGGTTATCTCTTTTTTTTTTTTTAAAATTTAGATTAGATTTTATCTTATTTTTTCTTTTCAATTGTATTTTGGTAATTTATGAGGTTAAAAATAAGTGTTGACGAAGAAAAAGTGTTAATTTATATATTAAGGAACCACACGATGTTGTTAGTTTGATGGGATTAATTTTATAGGGGTGTTTATAAAAATCGAATGGGACTAGGTTTATAAGGATATTCTGAAAAACCGAAAAATTGAAACTAACAGCCTTCAATACTAGAAAACCAATCGTAGCATATTTAAAGTTTAATACTATCAACAAAACCTACCGTTTTGGTTGAACATCGAACCCCAAGTAGATGATGACTCGGCTGTTAGAATATTTAGTCTCAATTTGCAACTGAACAAGACAACGACTTTACGTTTTTCTATTGTAGTTGTATGTAATATTATAGTTTTTTTTTTAAATAAAAAATGAAAAGCGTATTTACATTCTAAAAATAGTTAAAATACAATCAAGGTAGCGCATGTAAACTACTTGATTGTGCTTCCCAAATATCCATCGAGACCGATTGCAATAAGTTTAGAGGGGAATAAAGAAAATAGCAGATTATCAATGAGTAATCAAAATTGATGCCAGCTGTTAGAAAAATAATTAGAAAATACAACAAAAGTCTAAATAAGAAATTTTAGGACACGGTTTTACTAAAAATGTCCCTATTCATAAAATTTTCATCTTTTTTTCCACTCTATCCCCTCATTCTTTCTCCCTCTCCTATCTCTCCTCATTTTTATCTATCTCTTCCCTCTTCCTCCTCCTCCCTCCACCGGTCTCTCTCTCTATCTCTATCTTATTATCCCCTCTATACCCTTGTTTTTTTCTTACTCCTCTCTTCACTCGTATCTTTCTACCTCACCACCTCCCCGCCACCCCCGTCTCTCTCTTTCTTTCTCTATGTGTCTTTTGCTTCCGCAGCAACCGTCATCAAGCACAAGCACTGCAAAGCACCATGACCACCTTCAATGTCCGGCGCCAAAGCCAGATTGACAGTGAAGTCTCATAGTTAAACCTTGAATTGCCACTACGACTGCAAATCTCTCATATTGAGTCTCTCTTCCTCTCTCCTTTCATGCCGTCATTGCGAACGATGCTGCAAGAAAGGTCGCAAAAGGCCGAAGCGTCTCCTCCGCCCACTCACACGTGAAATGCTAATATCCGTCACTATCAATGATGATTGCCACTGTGATTCATCATAGAGCCGTACATTTGCCAAATATATATTCAGAAATTATGAAATGTTTTTTCACGTAGTATACAACAAAAGCTGATATTTATTCACTTTTACAAATTTTCATTTGTTTTAATTATTTTCAAATAATATGCTATTTCACACATTTTTCATTGATAGAAACTATCAAGTCTTTCCATCCTTGGCTCATCAATGCTCAGGTTCATTTTTCAAAAATTCATTGCCCCAAAATTGCCTTTATTAAGTGATATATATTAGGTTAAGTAATTTATTAAGTAAATATAAGACATCAAGAAATAGTATTAGTTGAATTAAATTATTGATTAATAATTATCTTTTTTTAGTTGAACGGATCATAAATAGTAGCTACTTTAAGTGAAAATAGCTAACAATCTTTACACAGTTAATTAATATGTATGTATATCAAGACGGAGGTTATGGGGGCCCATCTTGCCCATGACCATTCTTGGACAAGATTTTATCCCCATCCTCTAGGGACTATTATCACATCAATAAAACCATATTTTGTTCACAAACGTCTCACAAAAAAATCCTAGTTACTAAAGAAAAAAAAAAGACTAATCTCTACAACAAACAAATTGGTTGAATTAATAGTTTTATTTGTTTAACTAAATACAAATTTATATTTAAACAGAATGCCCACATAAGAAATAGAAGTTTAAACCTTTTTTAAATAAAATTTGACCTTTTTTAATATAAAAGAGTTGTCCCTGAAATGTCTTTTAAAAAAAAATCAAATGAGAAATGCTTTAAGATAAGAAATTAAGATTGTTTATTCATATACGTAACTTAAAACAAGGTTAGGTACAGGTTCAAAAAATCAATTGCTTCTAAAAAAGAAAAACAAATAAAATTCAAATTTAGAAAGAGTTCTTGAAAATTATGTCAGCAAAACAAAATTTTACAGCTTTAATTACATCAGATATATATGTATATATATTAAGTTTCATGCAGTTACTCTTTTTTTTTTTGGGAAAAAAAATTACATAAAAAATGGAAAACAATCAAAACAAAAGAAGACAGAGATAATAATAGAGTAGAAGGAATTTAATTTTGATGATAATATTATTAGACTACGTCCCTAAGGATTAAATAATGTAATAAGTTTTTAGAGAAATTTAATCAATAAAGAGTTTATTTATTATTTATATATCAAATGCTGTCCTCATGCTGTCCTCTTTATTTTTATTTCTGTTGAATATATGATATGGAAATAAAAGTCTAAGACTATTAGTCTGAACCTTTATGATCGTGCATATGATGGACAGATTATGCGGAATACATGAACCTTAAAGGTGATTGTTTAAACAATAAGATTTGCAATCGAGGGGATAAAGTTGGGTACTTTATTCATGCTAAGATTGTTATGTTGTCTACATTCCTAACAGGAGATGACTTATCTTCATCATTGGAGTGGGACTCCATGAAAGGAAACATTGGTATATTGTCATAGGTGATAATATATTAGATCGGAGCCAAAAGTTGAATTGATTTGATTAATTATTTCCTTTATTTAAATCAATTCACTTTAGAAAATCATATATATTATGTCTTAATCTTGAAATGAATAATAGACATGTATTCTTGACTTATGTCTTTTGATGTACCAAAGGGTGACATATTGATTTGATTATGATACACATATCGGTACGTCGACTCATTATTCATAGATATAGAATCCATAGCTCTTTTATAGAGTTAATGGTATTCTCTTATAATTATCTTATAATTAGAAGACTAGAGTGCTCAACCATTCAGATACATATGTGTAACCAAACGGTATACCATTTATGAATAGTAACTATTCCAAAGGTGAGATAATGAAACATAAGATAAAAATAATCGAAAAGATAAAATAGAGTTTGTTCTTAAGCCGATTATGAATATCCTATAGAGATGCTATACATTATGATATGTTATGGACGATGTGCTTATTGGAGCTTTGTAATTTTATATAGTTTAAGAGTGCAGCTCTAAATTTTTAGTAGAGTAGCGTTAGAGTTGATAATTATAAAATATATATCTAGGATATGTTATTTCATAATTATAAGAGCTTGATCTATATATGTCCATCGGGTTCCTTTTGCAAGCTCATAATTTTTCCTATAATGATACGATGTGTTTTTCTTACATATTGGCGACTTACGTTAATTATTAGATTGCATAAAATTTGAGTCAATTGGATTTAATAATTCATGTTAGTTTATCGGTTGAATTAATTTTGTGAATTAATTCAAGATAAACATGTTGAATCATTTGGATAATATTTTATTTGATATGGATTATTTGAATATGATTGTTTTAATCAGATAACTTGAATATTTTATTTGGATAATATTTTATTTGATATGGATAAACATGTTGAATTATTCATTTATTTGAATTAAAACTATGGCTCTAACTAAGATTCCCGTATAAAAATATAAGATAATCTGATGTCTCTAGATTATCACTTGGTCGGCAAGCCAATACAGACAGTTCGGTAGGTCGATGGAGCTGGTTCGGTAGATCAATCTCCTAGATTAGCATGTTGAACATGCGATAATCAGGTTATGTTTTTTTGATAGGTTTTTCATCAGAAGTTGATCCAAACTTGAATTTTGAAGCCTAATCTGATAAGGTTATTTAAATCATTTGAGAAGCATTGAGTGAGTGCTCTCATGAGAAAAACTCTGAAACTCCTGGAGAGTTATTGTCCGACATCTAGAACCTTAGCTCTTGATTTTCTTAAGTGGTTGGAAAGAGAGTCACCAAAGAAAGACTATACGATGTGTGACTACCCACACTTTGACCGTGGATAGAGAATAAGAAAGAAGACTAGTCGGTTGAGGCTCTTCTCAAATATTTTTCTCTTCATAGTTGTTTTGCGCCTTTGGTATACAAAAGAGGTACGTAAGATATTGTTATTAATTTATATACTTAGCATGTTAAACTTGTTATTTGGAAAAGACTTTGATTCAAAAATTTTTAAAATTCCATTGCATGTCGTTTTCCAACAATTGGCACCAAAGCCATGGTTTAATGTTGATTTTACTGGTTTGTGATCATGCTATGTACATAAATTATGTGATCGATCTTAATCTCTCCTATGCTTGAATTTAATTTTATAGAGAGTTGGCATTCTAGGTTTTCTATATAATTGAATGTTGTCATGGGATTATATGGTGAATGTTTATTAATTAATTAAGGTTAATAAAATTTCTATTTATTATTTTTATTAATTAATTTTGATAGTTATAGTTCCTTAGAGGTTATAATGTGTATGTACGTTTTTTATGTAATTAGATGGCAGTCTATCATCACTGTATAAAATTTATTATTTTAATTTTGAATTGTAAAATTTGTATTAAAATAATTATTCAAAGAAATGACGGATGTAGAAGATGGAGATGATTGAAGTTTTATGTTTTTTCTATGTTTATCAATTTTTATGTTTTTGAATTGTTGCAAAATAAATTAAAAACTACTTAAAAGTTATTTTTACAAATTTCTAGAAAAACGCTGGTTCAGCATGGGTCGGCAGGTCGATCACCCAAGATCGGTAGGCCAATGGTCACAGACTGACTAGTCGAACTTTCAAATCGACAGTCTGGCAGCGGGCAGAACCATTTTTTTAAAAGGTTTTTGGGTGCAGTTTTCTTTTTTGTGTTTTGAGACAATTTTGAGAAACATGAAGTTTTATGAGAACTAGAAAAATAAAATTTTCATCTATGTAAGATTAAAGAATTGAAGATAGATGCCACATGAAGAAGGATACAATGAAAAAATGCAAGATAAAGAATCGATAGTATGCTTCAATTGATCTTTTGTTATCTTTATTTTCTTTTCACGAGGATGGAACATGATATTATGACTATTTATTATATTACTTGTAGCTTTGCATGCTGCTTTGCTTGTCCGCATTATAATATGTTTTACTATGTATCTTGACAACATGCCATGTAGAATTGGGAATACCGCTCATCAATGCTCTGTTTCGTGAGGAGGAAAGAAAATAGGAGCGAAGAGAAAACTATGAAGGAAAGAAAATTGTAGGGGAAGCAAAGATTTTGATTTTTCCTTGTTTAGTATGTGAAGGTGAAAAGACAATGATTTTATCTTCTCATGTTTGGTATTGCAAGAAAAACCAAAGGAATGAAAAAACTACAATTAATACAATTGCTATTTTACCCAAATATTTTTTAGCTATTTCTCTAATTTGTTGCCCAAATTTTTTGTTGGAATTGTGATGGAAAAGAAAGACAAATTGGTAACTTCACTTTTTTTTGTAGGTTGTCAAACTTTTCCTTCACAAAATCTATCCATATTTAGAGAGATCAATTTTTGTGGGAACTACATGCCATCTTTTTCACCTATTTTTCTGTTTCATTCTAATTTCTTTTCTATCAAACACCCCATCATATCAATTTCAATCCCAAAATCCTTTCAATGTTTTATTTCCCTCCACTTTTCACTTATACCAATCAGAGCATAAAAATTGTTCATGCATGCTAACATAAAACCTTGACTTTCAAAATATTGAGTAAGATAAGGTTTTCAAAGAGAGGACCTAAGGCCTCTATCGTTGATCCATAGGTAAAGCATGGTGATTTCGACCCCTAGGTAGGAATTTCATTATGTATAGGGTTGGATCTCTAAACGGATAATTTATTTTAACATGATTTATCGTTGTACACCCCTAGGTGGCAATTATAAATCATAGATAAAAAAATTAAAATAATGGTTATACATTCAAGATTAATTTTACTATTAACCTTCCCTAGGAGCTTTGTTAATAAAATTAATGGCTAAAGAAAATGATTATTAATATATGCTAGATCAGATGGGTCTTAGATGACATATATTAATCAAAAGAGATTCGTGTTCCTAATTGAATTGGCAAATATCTCATAGGCAGCTTGTTGAATTATGCGTTGGGGATTACCGTTGTAACGTTGTGATATTTTCAAGGTTTTGACACATAAAAACATTGTATGCTTACTTGTTTGTGTTATTTTACTAAATTGTTATGGAATGTTTACTTATGTTTAGCATATGAATCTTTATTGTAGATCAAAATATCTAAAACGCTTTATTTTTGGTACTTGATAAAATACATTAACTGACAAGAATTACAATGATTAGAAAAGGAACCTAAATATCATTTTTTTCTCTGAAAAACTAAAATTTGTGTTGACAACATTGTGTCCTCTTGAACCTACCAGGGAATCCATTAGTGAGCAAATCCAAGCGTATGATCACTAGAAGGATGCTAATGATCAAGCCCGCTGTTATACTATAGCTAGCATGAATAATGTGCTACAGGCTCAATATGAGGTTTATGCAACTGCTAGGTAGATCTTGGATAATCTAGAAGACATGTTTGGAGGGCAAGCCTTAATGAAATGGCAAGGGGCTATTTGAAGCTCCTAAACTGCAAATAAAGGCTAGGGACTCCTGGAGTCGACATAGATGCTAAGTCATAGATGACTATGGTCTTTGAGACTCTATCTAAGGAATTTATCCCATTTAGAGCTTCATATAACTTGAGCAATACATAGGATATTACCTTTATTGAGCTGATGAAGCAGTTACAATAGTTCAAGAATCTGATCAGGGAAGCTGCTATTGGTGTGGAGGCAAACTTGGTGGCTACGTCTGGTTCAAAATCTAACTCTAGGAATGGAAAGAAGCAAAAGGCTAAGAATGGGAAATCTTTTGTCTTTGCAAAAGGCAAGGACAAGAAAAGGAAAAAGAGGAACCCAAAGAAGTTGAAATGCTTTTTCTACAAGAAGGTTAGGTACATAAAGAAGAATTACAAGAACTTCCTATCTTAGAGAGGTAAGTGCAAACTTTTAGTTATTGAAATTTGTTTAGTTAAGGAATCAAATGACACTTGGGGCATATATTTTGGAGCAACTAATCATGTTTGTGTTTCTCTGCACCGATATAAGGAAACAAAAAGTTTACTATATGGGAACTTCATTTTGTGGATGAGTGATGGATCCTTGGTATTAGCCGAAGCAGTGGGAGACGTCTATCTTTATTTTGATAGCTATAGGACTTTAGTTTTGAGAGATTATTTTTATGTTCCTAAACTTAAAAGGAATTTAATTTCTATTGCTTGTTTATTTAAAGACTCTTATTTAGTTTCTTTTAATAATAAACTTGTGATTCGTAAAAATGAATCTTTTTATCTATAATGGGTAGATGTAAAACAATCTATATTTTATCTAACCTAAGATGGGCTCACTGCTGAATATTGTGGTTAATGATAATTCTAATACAAATAAAACATCTCACTTTAATAAGACTTATTTTTGGCACTTGCAATTAGGCCATATTGGCCTAAATAGGATTCAAAGATTGGCAATGGATGGACCTTTAAGTCGCTTAGAGATGGAATCTATACCACAATGTGAATCTTGTTTGGAGGGAAAAATGATCAAAAGACCATTTGAGTCTAAGGGCAATCAAGCTGAAGGGGTCCTGGAACCTATGCATAGTGATGATTGTGGTCTTAAAAACATCAAGGCACGAGGAGGGTACAAGTTTTTTGCCACTTTTGTTGATGATTACTCAAGATATGATCATGTCTACCTAATGCATCATAAGAGCGAAACTTTTAACAAGTTCAAAGAGTTTTGAACTTTAGCAAAAAAGCAATTAGGTAAATCCATAAAGGAACTTTGATCCAATCAAGGTAGAGAATACTTCTTCAATGAGTTCATAGGACACTTATAAGAGAATGTGATTTATCCCATTTGACTACACTAGCCACTCCATAGCTAAATGGCATGGCTAAAAGAAGGAATAAGACTTTGTTGGACATGGTTAGGTTCATGATGAGTTATTCGACATTACCTTTATCCTTTTGGGGATATGCATGACAAATCACATGTTATCTTTTAAACAATGTGCATTCAAAATCGATTCCTAAAGCTCCTCATGAGTTGTGTATGGGTAGGAAGGCATCCTTAAACCTTATTCACATATGGAGATGTCCGACTCATGTCTTGTATAAGGAAATGAACAAGTTAGAAGCATGTTTGAAAGTGTACATGTTTGTAGGATATCCAAAGGGGACAAAAAGGGGTTATTTTTATAACCCAAAAGAAAGTAAAGTCGTGGTTTCAACGAATGCGACTTTCCTTAAGGGAAGTTACATGAACGACTTTAAGCCTTATAGCAAAGTGGTACTTGAGGAGTTAGCTAGTGATTTGATCACTCCAGGGTTTTGGTTGAAACCAATCCAATCAATGTAGGAAAATAGACTAAATAACAACTTAGGGAGCTTCAGTGTAGTGGGAATATCGGGCATTAACCCGAGAAGTACATGTCTAATGGTGAAGCCTACTTGGGTAAACCAATTGAACATGATAGGGATCCTTACACTTACATAGAGGCTACAGAGGATGTTGATTCAAAATCCTAGGGAAAAGCTATGAACAACGAGATGAAGTCTATGGAGACTAATCAAGTTTGAGAGCTTGTGGATCTTCCTGAAGGGATACAACTCATAGGGTGTAAATGGATCTACAAGCAACCAAGAAGAGTAGATAGAAAAGTCAAAACCTATAAGGCTAGACTGGTAGCAAAAGGATACATGCAAAAGGAAGGAATCGATTATGAGGAAAGCTTTTCACCTATAGCAATGCTCATCGGCATTCTTTTGTCAATAGCTACAGCTCTTGGCTATGAGATTTGGTAAATGGATGTCAAGATAGCCTTTTTGAATGTCTGTCTTGATGAGTCCATATATATGGTATAGCTAAATGGGTTCAAAGCTAAGAGTCAAGAGGGTAAGGTCTATAAGTGGCAAAAGTCTATTTATGGACTTAAGCAAGCTTCCTGTTCTTACAGCATAAGATTTGATCAAGCGATTAAGACTTATAGGGTTAAAAAAAAAATGGACGAACCATATGTTTATAAATACATTAAGGATAAGAAGGTAGTTTTTCTATTGCTTTATGTAGATGACATTCTACTTATTGGCAATGACATTAGGGCATTATCATCGATCAAATTATGGTTGATCAAGCAGCTTGACATAAAGGACTCAAGTAAAGCTAATTATGTTCTAGGTATCTAAATCTTTTGGTATAGGAAGAACAAAATGATAGCTTTATCCCAAGTTGCATACATAGATAAAATTCTCAAGAAGTATGCAATGTAGAATTCTAAGAAAAGTAAGCAACCATTAGCGTTTAGGATTACTCTTTCTACGAATGACTCTCTAAAGTTTGATGAAAAAAGAGAATACATGAAGATTGTGCCTTATGCTTCAGGAGTGGGTAGTCTCATGTATGCAATGCTCTGTGCACGATTAGATATTTGTTATATGGTTGGGATAGTAAGTCGATTTCAGTCGAATCCAAGACTAGACCATTAGGTTATGGTCAAGCATATTTTTAAGTACCTAAGAAGAACTAGAGGTTATATGCTAGTGTATTTGAGTAAGGATTTAACACCTCTTAGATAAACTGATTCGAATTTCCAACCTTGTTTGGATGCAAGAAGATTGACTTTAGGTTTAGTGATTACTATGGGTAGAGGTGCTGTTGCTTAGAGAAGTGTCAAGCAAAATTGCACTTCATATCAATGATGGAGGCTGAGTAAGTGGTAGCTAGTGAAGCTTTGAAAGAAGATACGTGGCTCTATAAGTTTCTTGTAGATCTTGAGGTAGTTCCTGGTATGGATATGACGGTATCGTTGTATTGTGATAACACTACAGCGATAGCTAATGCTAAGGAACTAAGATTTCACAAGAAGAGTAAACATATACATCGAAAATATCATATGATAAAGGACTTTGTTGAGGGCGGACATGTTGTAATATGCATGATCGCGTTCGAGGACAATATAGCTAATCCTTTCACAAAGACACTACCAACAAGGGTTTTAAAGAAGCATGTATAAGCTATAGGGATGCAACACATGTCATATTTACTCATGTAGGGCAAGTGGAAGATTGTTAGACTAGGTGCCTTAAGGATTAAATAATGTAATAAGTTTTTTGGAGACATTTAATCAATAAAGAGTTTATTTATTATTCATATATCAAATGTTGTCCTCTTTATGTTCATTTCTGTTGAATGTATGATAAGCAAACAAAAGTCTAAAACTGTTAGTCTAAACCTTTAAGATCATGCATATGATGGACAGATTATACGGAAGACATGAATCTTAAAGGTGATAGTTTAAATGATATGATCTGCAATAGAGGGGATAAAGTTGGGTGCTTTATTCATACAAAGATTGCTATGTTACCTACATCCCTAACGGGAGATGACTTGCCTTGGTCATCGGAGTGGACTTCTCAAGTAGAAACATTTATATGTTGTCAAAGGTGACGAGATATTGGATTAGGACAAAAAGTTGAATTGATTTATTAATGATTTTGTTTGTTTGAATCAATTCATTTTAGACAATCATATCTATTATGTCTTAATCGTAAAATGAATGATGGGCCTGTATTCATGACTTATATCTTTTGATGTGCCAAAAGGTGACATCTTGATTTGATGATGGCACACATATCTGTACATTGGAGACATGGTTCATGAACGTCGTAGACTTGTTATCCATAGATATAGAATCTATAGCTTTTTTGTAGAGTTAATGTTATTCTCTTATTGGCATTATCCTGTAATTGAAAGACTAGAGCGCTTAACCATTTGAATACATAGGCGTAATCGAATGGTATACTATTTATGAATAGTAGGTATTCCAATAGCAAGATAATAGAACATAAGATAAAAATAATTGAGAAGGTAAAACAAAATTTATCCTTAAGCCGATTACGAATATCCTATGGAGATGTTACTTATTATGATATGTCATAGACAATGAGCTTATTGGAGCTTTGTAATTTTATATAGTTTGAGAATACAATACTAAGCTTTTAATGGAGTGGCGTTGTTGATGACTGGCATTGGATTGCTATCTCTTAACACCACATGCAGCTACGCATGATGCTCGAACGTTTCTTCTTTATTCGTCTTGTCTTGCCATAGTGTATTGGAATTAAATATGAAAACACAGCGGAAGGAACGAATCATTGACAAAATTTTTTTTTAAAAACTTTGTTCATCGGGAACAAATATATAATTTTAATTAATAATAGAAAGCATTGGAAAATTTTACCAACCTTTTGAAGACTTATCAAGGTATCTTAGCTTTTCTCTTTGACGCCACGATTTTCTAAGCTAGGCCTCCACACCAATGGAAAGACGAGTGGGCGTCAAATTGCAAGAATAAATTAACCTCACACTTTTCTAGATCTACTATGCACCAACACATGGGATAACAGACCCTTTTTTTTTTTTAAAAGAAAGAACTCAGTTTTTTCTCTCAACAAAAGTTTTGTGAAAAAGATCAATGAAATAAGTGTTATTTCTCTCTTTTTATGTCTAAACAGTTAGCTATTTTAAATTAATTTTAATTTATTTTAAATTTGAAATAACCACCATATCAGATATATGAGACAGGAGTATGCTCTACATGATCCTTATCTCCTTTTTTTATTTAAAAAAAAGAAATCGAATCACGTGTCACGTTTCAACGTGATTCTATAACTTTTATATATATATATATATATAAAATAAACATTTAACATAACGTTTACTTAGTTTTTTTTTAAAATTTAAAACGTAAACTACTTTTACATTCATATATATATATATAAATATAAAATAAAATCTTATATATATATATATATATAAAAGATTTGGTTCAAAACCAAACGTATAAATATATCTAAATTCAAAAATAAATCATATTTATTTAAAATTAGATTTTTAAATTAATCAATAAATTATTTAATTTTGTGTCCAAATAGGAAAAGACAAAAGGTGGTCCCACCACAGATATGTCACACACAAAATTAAAATTATATTCAAATAATCTTATTATTCAAATATTATTAATTAATTAGTTTAAAAACCATATTTAACTAATCTCATTAGTTAAATATAATCAATTAATTAATTAACTAATGCTTAGTTAAATTGTGATAACATTTATCACATTATATTATATGTCACATAGAACATTTTTTGTGTCACATTAATAATTCAAGTGTGAAATAATTAATTCAGATTTCAATAATTCCAAACTAAATACGTATAATTCATTCTATGTATTAAATCTAATATAGTGTTATAGAGGTAGCATTGGGAACCTATGGACCTATAACCCAAGCTCTAATAAATTTGACAATTAATTAAACTCTTTAAATAATGTGCCAAATTTATTAGTTTTAGTGTTACTCCACTAAAAACCTGAAACTGAACTCTTGAGATTATTGTAAAAATTACTCAAAAATAATTAGCGAGTAGTCCATTGATATAATCATTACATATAAGTCAGTCCTCCGTAAATAATTCATAATAAGAGCTAGTTCAATTTTCATTTACCTCTCTTATTATTTGTTTATCCTTGAGTTCCAATAATTCTCTTATGAATAGTTAATTTATAATCTTATTATGAACGAGTGCTCTTTTGTTCAAACCTCAAATTATCACTCAAGAGAACTATTTTTCTAACTTTTGTAGAGAAAGAATGGATTCCATATCTGTATAATATTATTCTAGTCATTTATTACATTATGTTTCCAAGATGCTAGGTTACGATATGTATTTATACAATTTTACCATGCAAGTCAAAAAACATAATGTCATAAACGGAAGTCTAATAAATGCTCAGGATTAAGATTGTCAAATATATGATCATCATAGTGATAAATTTGAATACTCTACTTATAACTGATAATTATTAGAGATTCATAATTTATTTGATCCAGTCCTATATAATCTCATTATATAAAATACCTCTAATCTAATGTCTCTATATTAATAGCCTGGATAGGACTATTTTATTCTAAATAAGATTGGACATACTTGTAATATTTAATTAAAGATCCCAAACTTTAATTAATTGTTACAAACTATTTAGATTATTATTTATAAATTTTATCCCTAAGCATATAACACTTATATGCTAAATTTATAGTCACATAAGTAATCATAGAATTTTCCTAATGTTTATAAAAGTATTCATAATACAAATAAGCAACCAAAATAATTATAAATGTCACTTTATTTATTAACAATATGTACAATGTCACAGCTTATAGGGCACCAATCCCAAAACAGTGAACCTACAACAAGAAAAGGGACACTTCAGAGGTAAAGACGGACACCAGTGTGGTGCCAGCCAATGGCTCTTTGATGCTCAAGTCAGGTACATGTTAGGTAGAAATCAAAGGTTGAGTTAGTTGGAAAAGAGCACGTTGGCTTGAGCTACAGTAAATGCACTTTATTTATAGGCTGCCACTTGAACCAGGTATTAGGAAGGGACGCTTTAGAGGTAAAGACGGACACCAGTGTGGTGCCAGCCAATGGCTCTTTGATGCTCAAGTCAGGTACATGTTAGGTAGAATTCAAGGGCTGAGTTAGTTGGAAAAGAGCACGTTGGCTTGAGCTACAGTAAATGCACTTTATTTATAGGCTGCCACTTGAACCGGGTATTAGGTGGCTTTAACCCATGACCCACGTGTTAGATCAAGACTTGTTAGGGGACAAGTGACATGTGTTGTGGCCTTCACTGGTGGATTGGTCATCATCTAAAAGTGGAAATGAGGCCATATGTTGGCATTCTATGAAGAATTACTACTTGGTTGTAGGCTTTCACAATCTAACTCAATCCTTCGTTCATCCTGAAGAGGCCATACCTTGTGTCCTCGCTAGCAAAGGCCTTGTAGAGCACCTAGAGAGCAAATTTTGAGCTCAAGAGGTTGTAGATTATCTCCTCAATGAACTTTGTCAAGCACGGCCACTGAGCTGCCACGAGGGCAGTCCTTGGTGATAGCACTGAGCACACCCCTAATAGTAGCCCCCCAGTCCACCTGGTTGGTGCTTGGTTAGGTGGACTATGCCTAAAAGGTGTGGTTAGCTTAAGTTGGCCTTCAGGCTTTGTCCCAAGGCAATGGAAGTTGGAGAGACATACGGTCAAGCTCGGCGGGACATGTTGAGACACGCGATTAGTTGTTTCCCTAATGAGCATAATCATCACGTCTCTTTGAGTTTCGTGTTTGAGTTTTAGCTATAAATAGGAGTTAATACCTCATTGCTTTAGAGTGTTAGCATGACTGGATTTTTGATCCTTCAAGTTTTAGCTGTCGAGCAGTAGGTCATAATCCGAGGACTTTACTTCTTGTCTTGAGCAACTTTATACTCAAGAGTAATTTCCTGAATAGAATGCAACCATGAATGATCTGAGTGATTCCTAGAATGATTCAGTTACCACTGGGTCAGATGATAGCATCAAGACTGACCAATCCGGAACCAAGGAGGTAGACATTGAGGAAACTTCACCTAACTAGGACAAGGCAGCCTAACTGATCAAGATTCTTAGCCTTGGTGAGAGGACAGTCCTCAAGAGAGAGTTCCGTAATATGATAGAAGGAAGGCACTTGATCAGGCCATGTAGGGGCGAGGACCTAAACATAGGGGAAGCCACCACGGGTATGTCTCAAGTCTTGGCCCAGGACCGTGCCAGCGTGGTGGCAGCTACAAATGTACCAAGCACCTTTGGTCGAGGTGCTGAGACTACAGCTCCTGTAATGGGACAAGTGACCATCGATCCATCGATCAGGAAGAACTTGACAGCAGGAGGTGATGAGGCCAAAGATGAAGATGCCAAAGAAGAGAGACACACAGTTGCAACCAAAGTCTGGGAAGCAATTGCATTCAAAAGGTATCAGCCTGGCCAGACTTTGACTGTAGGATATACTTTAGGATTGACATTGGGCCTACTTGAATCCCTATGTCAGGAGTATCAAATTCCCAATGATGTTGTTCTAGTGTTGTGCCGGGAGGGGGATTTTGTAGTGAACCTACCAGAGGGGTACATCACATTGTAGGTAGAGTTTTTCCAAGCAAGACTCCACCTCTATTTCATCCCTTCCTCTAGTGGGCACTTAATGATTTGAATGTGTGCCTTACTCAGTCGAACCCCAACTGCTGTCGATCCCTGATCAAGATGTACATCCTGTGGAGGTACTATCATGTGACTGAGATGTTGTGGGAAGCCTTCAAGTAGGTCTATAAGATGAAGAGGCTTCCTTGGCAGACTGGTTGGTATTACTTCAATAGCTTTAAGATGGATTTCATCCTTGGGAACTCGGACTCGAATAAGCTCTAGAAATTCAAGAGGTTCTATGTTAGGGGGAGCTGGATGTCTTAGGTTGGTGAGGTGGTGCTCGAAGATTAGGAGGTCTCGAGGATGTTCGAGCAAGGACACATATAGGTGAAGAGACCATGGGCACCGAGCAAAGTTGTTACAGTTATGGAAGAGTTTTACTCGAAGCCTAAAGCTTTTCTACAATAGGCCTTCTTGTTGTGGAAGACAAACCTTGCCCACTATGGCTAGTTTAGGGGGTCCAATTCAACTAACCCCCGAAATGATGACA
This sequence comes from Artocarpus hirsutus, assembly GCA_946598075.1. Classification (NCBI taxonomy): domain Eukaryota; kingdom Viridiplantae; phylum Streptophyta; class Magnoliopsida; order Rosales; family Moraceae; genus Artocarpus; species Artocarpus hirsutus. The sequence continues at coordinate 13,517 of CAMOHE010048787.1, read as the reverse complement.
TTCAACTTGCACGACCGGTCGAGCAAGTGATAGTTGCACAGTGCAGCATTGCTGACGTCTCGGGGTCGAGTGTTAGACATTTATGCCCTAAGGAGTAAAAATATAATATGTTTTTGGAGACATTTTTATTAATAAAGAGTTTATTTATTTATTATTCATATACCAAATTATTGTCTTCTTTACATTCATATTTGTTGAACATATGATAAGCAAACAAAAGTCAGAGACTATCGCTCTAAGCCTTAAGAATCAACCATATAATGGACAGATTATACAGCAAACATGATTCTTAAGGTGATGGTCTAAATACTAAGATCCACAATCGAAGGAATAAAGTTGAGTCTTTTATTCATGCAAAGATTGTTATGTTGTCTATGTCCCTAACGAGAGATGATTTGTCTTGGCCATTGCATGTGGACTCCGTGAATAGAGATATTAGTGCACTGTCATAGGTGACGATGTATTAGATCAGGACAAAAAGTATAATTGATTTGGATTAATAATTTTGTTTTGGCAAATCAATTCACTTTAGATAATCATCTATATTATATCTTAATCCTAAGATAAATAGTAGGCTCATTGTCTTGACTTGTGTCTTTTGATGTACCAAAAGGGACATCCACAATTTATGTTGGTATGCATACCGGTACATTGAAGACGTGACTCTTGATAGTGTAGACTTGTTATTCATAGATGTGGAATCCATAGCTCCTCTTTAGGAGTCGATGATATCCTGTTATATGCATTATCCTGTAATTGGAAGACTGGAGCACTCAACCATTTAGATATATAGGTGTAGCTGAATGGTATATTGTCTTTAGATGGTAAGTTTTTCGATGGTCAGATAATGAAACATAAGAGAAAAAGAATCAGGAACGTAAGACAAAATTTATTCTTAAGCCGATTATGGATATCTTATGGGGATACAATACATTATGATATGTCCTAGAGACTTAGCTATTTGGGTTTATAATTCTACATAGTTCGACAGTGCAGCTCTAAGCTTTTAATGGAGTAGCATTAGAATTGATAATTATGAAATGTATATATAAGATATTGGGTTTCATAATTATTAGGAGCTTGAACTATGTAGGTCCATGAGGTCCCCTTTATTAGCTTGTAATAAATTTTGTAATGACACAACGTGCTTTTCTAATAAATTGGTGACGTATGTTAAATTATCATATTGGTTGAAATTCGGTAGGATCAAATAATTCATGTCTGTTTATCAATTGAATTAATTTTTATGAAAAATTAATTCATGATAAACTTGTTGAATTATTAAGAATATTTATTTTTCTAGAGATTATCTAGATATGGTTGTTTTAATTAGATAACTTCTCTATTGGTTATTTGAATTTAAACTGAGGCTTTATCTAAAGAATCTCGAGTGGAAAATAAAAGAATCGTAGGGATCATTTATCTTAAGTTTGGTAGGCCGGTCTTCAGGTTCGACCTGCTGATGGAGTAAGTTCGGCAGGCCGATCTACCAGTTCAGCCTGTTGATCAAAAGATAATCTGATCACGTATTTTTACATGATTTTATTAGATATTTATCTAGATTCAAATTTTTGTGGCCTTATTTGATAAGGACTAACCCCAGGGTCCAACCTCTATAAATATGGAGTGAGACTCATAAGTTATTTAGATCAGTCGAGAGATCAATAGTGAGCACTCTATTCTGTGAGTCTCTGAAACTCTCATGAAGAGCTATTGTTCACAAATCACAAACGGTAGTTTTGGGTATTTTTCAATTGGTTGGAAGGACAGATGCTAGGGAAGAGCTGTATGACATATGCCCACACACACTCCGATTATGGATAGAAAATAACAAAGAAGACTAGCTGGTTGAGGCTCTTCTGGAACGCCCTTATTTTCATCAATTATAGGAGCTCTTCAGCATACAAGGTTAGTAAGATCTGGTTAATTTATACATATAGCATGTCAAACTTATGTTTTGAAAAATACTCTAGTATAAAAAATTTTAAATTTCTGCAGCATACTACTTTTCCAACAATTGGTATTAGAGCCAAGTTTTTATATAAATTTGCGAGTTTGTGATCATGCTATATATATAAATTATGTGATCTTGGCCTCTCCTATGCTTGAATTTAAATTTTTTTTAGAGTATGCACTCTAGGGTTTCTATATATTTATGTAGTCATACATTATATAGTGAATGTTTATTAATTAATTATGGTTGATTAAATTATTATTTCATTATTAATTAATTAATTAATTTATATTGGTTATGGTTCCTTAGAGGTTAGAATGTGTATCTAGGTTTTTTATGTAATTAGATAGCGGTTTATCATCATCGTATAGGAATTATTGTTTAATTTTAAATTTGTAAGAATTTTGTAATTAAATAATCATTTGGAGAAGATGGATCTTGAAGATGGATGATAGTATTCCACAAGTAGATTGTCGTAGGCTGGCAGGTTGAACCTCTAGATCGGCAAGCCATCCGTAGAATAGAATTTAGACGACTCTAGTAGTAGACTGAACTTTCAAGTTCGATAGGCCGATCTGTCATGATTGATAGGCCGCACTGTGAGGTTCCGCAAGTCAAAGGGTCATGATTGATAGGCCAATTATGCAGATCGGTATGCCGATAGAGAGCTGTAAGTTTTCAGAAAAGGTGCATTTTTTATTACAATATTGAATTTATTTTCGGGACAATTATGAGAAGCATTAAATTTGGATATGACTGAAAATATGGAGTATTCGATCTATGCAGGATTGAAGACTTGAAGATGGATAATATATAAAGAAGGATATAATTTAAAGATTCAAGGATGAAGAATCGATAATTTGTTTCGATTTATCTCTTGTAATCTTTGATTTCTTTTCTCTAGGGTGGAACCATAATATTATGGCTGCTATTATTATTTTGCTTATGGCTTTGCATGATTGCTTGGCTTGTTCGTATTATAATATGATTTACCATATATGTTGATAACATCTCATATAGAATAGGGAGTGCCTCCCATTAAAATTTGTTCATGCATGTTTTTAAAATAAAACCTTGACTTCATCGTTGGTCCATAGGTAGCACATGGTGGTTCCAACCCCTAGGAAGGGACTTTATCATGTACCGAGTTAGATCTTCAAGAGGATAAGGTATTTTAGCATGATTTATTGTTGCACTCCCTTAGGTGGTGATTATAAATCATGGATAAAATATTGAAATGATGGTTACACACTCATGTTAATTTTATTATTAACCTTCCATAGGAGCTCTATTAAAAAATTAATGGCCAAAGAAACGATTATTAATATATGCTGGATCATATGGGTCCTAGATGGCAAATATTAATCAGGAGGGAATCTGTGTTCCTAATTAAATTTGGCAAGTCTCCCCTAGGCGGCTTGTTGAATTTTGAGTTGAGAATAATCGTTGTAAGGTTGTGATATTTTCAAGGTTTTAACACATAAACACATTATATGTTTTACATGATTATGTTATCTTACTAAATTATTATGGTATCTTTGCTTATGTTTAGTATATGATTCTTTATTATAGATTAAAAATGTCTAAAAACGCTTTATCTTTGATACTTGACAAAAACCAATTAATCGGTGAGAATTGTAGTGATTGGAAATGAAACTTGGATATCGTCTTGTCCTTTGAGAAACTTAAATTTGTGCTGACAACTCCGTATCCTCTCGAGTCTACAAGAGATTCCACTCATGAGAAAATCTAAGCGTATGATTGCTAGAAAGATGCAAATGATCAGGTCTACTTTTATGTTATGGCCAACATGAATAACGTGCCGCAGGCTTAACATGAAGATTATGTGATTGCGAAATAGATCTTGGATAATCTTGAAGACATGTTTGGAGGCCAAGCCCTAACAAAATGGCAAGGAGCTCTTTAGAAACTTCTAAACTACAAACAAAGACCAGGGACATCTGTAAAAGAGCATATGATGTTGGTTATAGGTTACCTTGCTAAGGCTGAAAATAATGGAGCTAACATTGAAGCTGAAACTTAAATGACTATGGTCTTTAAGACTCAATCTAAGGAGTTTATCCCTTTTAGAGCTACATTTAATATAAGCAATAGAAGGGATATGACCTTGACTGAGTAAATGAAGTAGTTATGGGAGTTCAAAAATCTGATCAAGAAAACTCTACTGGTGGAGAGGCCAACTTAGCAGCTGCCTCTAGTTCCAATCCTAACCCTAGGAATAAAAAGAAGCAATAGGCTAAGAACGGGAAGTCTTCTATTCTTGCAAACGCCAAGAACAATAAGAAGAAAAAGAAGAACTCAAAGAAGCTCAAGTGCTTTTTCTTTGGAAAGGTTGGGCACATAAGGAAGAATTGTAAGGACTTCCTTTTCTAAGGAGGTAGGTGTGATCTACTGGCTAATGAAACTTGTTTGGTTAAGGAATCCAGTGGCACTTGGATCATAGATTCCGAAACAACTTATCATGTTTGTGTTTCTTTATAGGGGTTCAAAGAAACAAGAAGTCTGCTATATGAAGACTTCATACTTTAGATGCGCGATGGATCCTTAGTGTTGGCTGAAGTAGTGGGAGGCGCCTACCTTTATTTTGATAATTATAGGAATTTATTTTTGTAAGATTGTTTTTATGTTCCTCAATTGAAAAGGAATTTAATTTCTATAGCTTGTTTATTTAAAGACTCTTATGTAGTTTCTTTTAATAATAGATTGGCGATTCGTAAAAATAAATCTTTTATTTGTAATAGATTGATGCAAAATAATCTATATTTTATCAATCTTAAGATGGACTTACTGTTGAACACTAAGGTGCTGAACACTAAGGTTAATGATAACAACTTTAAAAGGCTTAAAACTTCTCACTCTAATAAGACTTGTCTTTGGCATTTACGACTAGGTCACATTAACCTAAATAGGATTCAAAGGTCGGTAAAAGATGGACTTTTAAGTCACTTAAAGGTGGAATCTATACCACAATATGAATCTTGTTTGTAGGGTAAAATGACCAAAAGACTATTTGGGTCTAAAGGCAATAGGGTTGAAAGGGTTCTAGAACTTGTGCATAGTGATGCTTGTGGACCTATGAACATCCAAGCACAAGGAAGGTATAAGTAATTCATCATTTTTATTGATGATTACTCAAGATATGGGTGTACGTAATGCACCACAAAAGGAAAACTTATGACAAGTTCAGGGAGTTTTGGTTGAAGTGGAGAAGCAATTAGGTTGACCCACAAAGGCACTTTGATTTGATCGAGATGGTGAATACCTTTCTGATGAGTTCTTGGAACACTTACTAGAGAATGGATTCTATCCCATTTGACTACACTGGGCACTCCACAGCAGAATGGCATAGTTGAGAGAAGAATAAGACTTTGTTGGACATGGTCAGGTCCATGATGAGTGATTCATTATTGCCTTTATCCTTTTGGGGATATGTGCTACAAATTGCACGTTATCTTTTGAACAATGTGCTTCTAAAATCAGTTCTTAAAACTTCTCACAAGTTGTGGACGGGGAAAATGACATCTTTAAACCATATTTGTATATGGGTATGCCCAGCTCATGTTCCGTTTAAGGAAGCAAATAAGTTGAAAGCACGTTCGAAAGTTTGTGTATTTGTAGGATATCCAAAAAGGGACTAAAGGGGGTTATTTTTATAACCCAAAGGAAAATAAAGTCATGGTTTCAACTGAGGCAACCCTCCTTGAGAAAAGTTACATGGATGACTTTAAGCCTCAAAACAAAGAGGTGCTTGAGGAGATGGCGAGTGATTCGATCACTCCAAGAGTTTTGAATGAAACCGTTCTAGTCAGCGTAGAAAAAACAACCAAACTCGAACAACAACCTAAGGGGCTTCGACGTAGTGGAAGGATCGGATGTTAACCCAAGACATATTTATTCAATGGTGATGCCTTTGTGGCTAAACCGGTTGAACATGATTGGGATCCTTACACTTACAAAGAGGCTATAGAGGATGTTGATTTGAAACTCTAGACAAAGTCCATGAACATTGAGATGAAGTCTATAAAAACAAGCAGGTCTAAGAGCTTATGGATCTTCCGAAAGGGGTAAAACCCATAGCGTGTAAATGGATCCATAAGAGAAAGAGAAGAGTGGATGGAAAAGTCGAATCCTATAAGCTAGACTTATAGCTAAGGGATGCAGGCAAACAGAAGGAATCAATTTCAAGGAAACCTTTTTGCTTGTAGCCATGTTTAAGTCCATCTGCAATCTCTTTTCCATAGCTGTTGCTCTCAACTACGAGATTTGGTAGATGAATGTCAAGATGACCTTTCTAAATGGCTATCTTGATAAGTCTATTTATATGGTGCCACCAGACAAGTTCAAGGCTAAGGTTAGGAGGGTAAGGTTTGTAAGTTGTCAAAGTCAATTTATGGACTTAAACAGGCTTCTTGTTCTTAGAACATAGGATTTGATCAGGTGATCAAGACCTATGGGTGTGTACAAAATGTGCACAAACCATGTGTTGACAACTACATCAATGATGAGAAGGTGGTTTTTATACTGCTCTATGTAGATGACATTCTGCTAATTGGCAATGATGTTGGGGCATTTTCATCAAAAGCAGTTTGACAAAAAAGACTTGGGTGAAGCTAACTTTATTCTTAGTATCTGTATCTTTTGGGATAGGAAGAACAAAATGATAGTTTTATCCCAAGTGAGCTACATAGATAAAATTCTCAAAAGGTATGCAATATACGATTCCAAGAAAGGTGGGCAACCATCTGGGCTTGGAATTACTCTTTCTAAGAAAGTCTCACCAAAGTCTGATGAAGAAAGAGAATACATGAAGGAGGTGCCTTATGCTTCGCCAGTGGGTCATTTTATGTATGCCATGCTTTGCACATGACCGGATATTAGTTATACGATTAGGATTATAAGTCGATTTCTATCGGATCTAGGACCGAACCACTGGGTTGCGGTCATGCATATTTTAAAGTACCTGAGAAGGACTCGAGGGTATATGCTTGTGTATTTAGGTGAGGATTTAACACCTCTATGATACATTGACTCAGATTTCCAATCCTGTTTGGATATGAGAAGATCAACTTTGGGTTATGTGTTTACTCTAGGAGGCAGTGCCATTGTATGGAGAAGTGTCAAGCAAGATTGCACTTCAGATTCAATGATGAAAGCTGAGTATGTGGCAGCTAGTGATGCTTCGAAAGAAACATGTGGCTCCACAAGTTCCTTGGGGATCTTGAGGTAGTTTCTGGTACAGATAAGGTGGTATCGTTGTATTGTGATGACAATGTAGCGATAGCTAATACTATGGTACCAAGATTTCACAAGAAAAGTAAGCATATTGATTAGAAGTATCATGTGAAAAAGGACTTTGTATAGAGCGAGCATGTTGCTATGAGCAAAATCACATCCAGGGACAATTTAGCTAATCCATTCATGAAGACACTAACTATGAGAGTTTTTGAGAGGCATGCGGGATTTGTCATATTTATTCACTTAGTGCAAGTGGGAGATTGTTAGACATGTATGCCCTAAGGAGTAAAAATGCAATATATTTTTGAAGACATTTTTATAAATAAAGTGTTTATTTATTTATTATTCATATACCAAATGGTTGTCATCTTTACATTCAAATTTGTTGAATGTATGATACACAAGCAAAAGTTGGAGATTGTTGCTCTAAGCCTTAAGAATTAGGCATATAATAGCCAGATTATGCGGAAGACATAATTCTTAAGGTGATGGTCTAAATTATAAGATCCGCAATAGAGGAAATAAAGTTAGGCACTTCATTCATCCAAAGATTGTTATGTTGTCTATATCCCTAACGGGAGTTGGTTTATCCTGGCCATTGGAGTTGGACTCTGTGAATAGAAACATTGGTGCATTGTTATAGGTGACGATGTATTAGATTAGGATATAAAGTGTAATTGATTTGGATCAATAATTTTAGCTCGGCAAATCAATTCACTTTAGACAATCATATGTGTTGTATCTTAATCCTGAGATGAACAATGGGCCTGTTGTTTTAACTTGTGTCTTTTGATGTACCAAAGGGTGACATCCACAATTTATGTTGGTACACATACTGGTATGTTGAAGACATGACTCTTGATAGCATAGACTTGTTATTCATAGATACGGAATCCATAGCTTCTCTTTAGGAGTCGATGATATCCTCTTATATGCATTATCCTGTAATTGGAGGACTAGAGCGCTCAACCATTTGGTTACATAGGGTAACCGAATGGTATACTGTCTTTGGATGATAAGTTTTCCAATAGTGAGATAATGGAACATAAGAGAAAAATAATTAGGAAGATAAGAGAGAATTTAGCCTTAAGCTGATTATGAATATCCTATGGGGATATGATATATTATGATATGTCATGGAGACTTATCTATTCGGGCTTCGTAATTCTATATAGTTCAAGAATGCAGCTCTAAGCTTTTAGTGGAGTAGCATTAGAGTTGATAATTATGAAATGTATATCTAGGATACTAGGTTTCGTAATTATCAGAAGCTTAAATTATATAGGTCCGTTAGGTCCCCTTTGCTAGCTCATAATAAATCCTATAACGATACGGTGTGCTTTTCCAATAAATTAGTAACTTATGTTAAATTATCAGATTGGCTAAATTTCGATAGGATCAGATAATTCATGTCTGTTTATCGATTGAATTAATTTTTGTGAAAATTAATTTAATTCAAGATAAACATTTTTAATTATTGGGAATGTTTATTTTTCTAGAGATTATCTTGATATGGTTGTTTTAATCAGATAACTTCTCTATTGGGTTATTTGAATTAAAATTGAGGCTTTATCTAAAGAATCTCAAATGGGAAATAAAAGATCCATTGGGATCATTTATCGTAAGTTTTGTAGGCTAGTCTTTAGGGTCGGCTTGCCGATGGAGTAAGTTTAGTAGGCCAATCTACTAGTTCAGCTTGCCGACCGAATGATAATGTAATCACATAGTTTTACATGATTTCATCAGATATTGATCCAGATTTGAATTTTTGAGAGCTTATTTGATAAGGACTAACCCTAGGTTCCAACCTCTATAAACAAGGAGTGAGACTCATAAGTTATTTAGATCAATTGAGAGATCAACAGTGAGCACTCTAGTTTATGAGTCTCTGAAACTCCATTGAAGAGCTATTGTTCACAAATCATGAATGGTAGTTTTGGTTATTTCTCAATTGGTTGGAAAAAGAGTCGACAGGGAAGAGCTGTATGACATGCGCCTACACGCACTTCGATCGTGTATAGGGAATAGCAAAGAAGACCAGTTGGTTGAGGCTCTTCTGGAATGCCTTTCTCTTCATCGATTGCAGAGCTCTTCAACATACAAGGTCAATAAGGTTTAGTTAATTTATGCATATAGCATGTAAACTTGTGTTTTGGAAAATACTTTGGTATAAAAAAATTTTAAATTTCTACTGTGTACTACTTTTCCAACATTTAGTGCTTACCGATCTGAGTGTCCAGCGAGGGAGCCATCATCTTCTAGTTTCGAGGATTCTTTTGGTTGTTCTATCAGTCTAGAGCCGCTTATTACTGACAAAGAGCTCAAGGACGTGATAAGGCTACTTTATTGGCCAGGCCAACTTCTGATCGGAGGTCAGCCCTAAGTCTTTTTTTTTTTGTTGTCGAGCCCATTTTGACTTGGTGACTTTCCTTTTGCAAAGATGTCGTCAAAGGGGGATATCTAGGCAGGAGAGCCAGAGGACGATGGAGGAGCTCTGCCATTCTAAAGGCAAGGGGCCTGCTAGGTCGAAACGAAAAAGGATCAAGGAGCCTAAACGCCCTGTTGCTGTCGACTCGTCAAGCATCCTACCACTGTTGACTAGACTGAGGGACTTGTCTAGAAGTCAGGAAGGCAACCCTCCAGCCACCATCGTTGTCGCCCCATCGCCAGCCAACCTGTCAATGAGGCACCATCCGACGTGTCCGTTGATGGTTGAGACCATTTGGGAAGCCATGCTAGATGAAGAATTTTTCAAGGCGATTCAGGAGCAAAAGTTCTCGGACTATTTTTGCTTGGCCTTCAAGCTCTCCATACAGGTATGCCTGGTTCATGTCCTAAGCTTTCTGCTACTTGGTTATTTTCTTGATTTCTAATTTGTGCCTTTGCAGGCCTATTTGTACTTGAAGGTCGCCATCCTCATAGCCTAGCACACTTTTCACACTAAACGAAGAAAGGCCGATAAGGCTACTAAGGAGAAGGATTGGGTGAAGAAAATGTTTGAGGAGAAGGAGGTCGAGCTTACCCAGGCCAAGGCTGATACTACCTGAGCTGAGGATGAGGCCAAGCAGGCTCGGGAAGAGGCCGACCAGGCATAGGTTGAAGCATAACAGGCTCAGGCCACCCTCTGTGAGGAAACAAGGAAGGTTCCAGTTGCTTGGGATGAATACGGGCAATTTGGAGGAGCTGCCTGGTGGGTTAACTCAGGCAATGGAAGAGTTCAAGGGCTCCACCAACTACGCAGACAATTACTACCTCGAGGTAAAAGACTTGCAAGAACACATTCTAGAAAAACACCTTGAGGTTGCTACCTTCGACCATTCACTCATCGTCGAGCCTGAGGCCAATGATGAAGGCAAGCAGGTCGAGGAAGTCTAAGCTCCAAGAGTCCAAGACATGATGGTCGACCTTGATGCCGAGGATGGTGACACTAGGGCCAAGAGATGATGGCCTTGTACTCTTCTTTTGCGTACCTTTTATTCTTTGTCCAGGTTTGGGAGGTGCCTGGTTATTTGTATATCCCACAAACATTAATTAAATTTTTATTTTTTCCTAGTTCAATGCTTCTTGAATTATTTTAAATTTTCCCAAGTTCAATGTTCCTTAAGTTATATATATATTTTGGCTAAGTAGGAAGAATATTTGCTTCTCAAGCTCTTATGTTTGGGACACGCTTGTCCAGCATGTCTAATCTGGGCTAGCTATGATGGCGTATAGTGCCTTGTGCGTCTTTTAGACTTGTATAAGTTCTTTAGGACTTTTACAAGTGTAATCGTGGTCGGGAGTTAAGTTCCCTAGGGTTATCACCAAATTGGTGTGACTGTAGATCAGGTCATCCATTTGGCGTCAGACTAGCAGACTATAGTTTCCAGCCCACTTGTGGTCGGGATGTGTGCTAACCAGCCCTCCCTAGACGGGAGTTAGGGTGGCCCCCCCTCTTTAGAATTATGGCACTTTTTTTAAGCCCCCTAGATAGGAGTTAGGGTGGCCCCCTCTCTTCGAGAGTTGTGTCCTTTTTTAAGTGCAAATTGCTTAAAGGAATTCTTTAAACGTGTATCTTTCATTGATGTATTCTTTTTTGTACATATCTCTACTCTGTTTGGTAGATCTTTTGGTTACAAAGAGAATAATAAGGCTAGAGATCAAAAAAGGCATTCTGGTTCTTGTCAACAATAAAATTTCTTTAGGTGCTCGGTGTTCCAAGGGGTGGCCGAGCACATTTCTTTCCATGTCGACTATTTTGTATGTGCTTAGCTGGACAATGTTAACCACCTTGAATAGGCCATCCCATTTAGGACCAAAGGAATCACGCCTAGACTACTAGATGATTACTTTCTTCAAGACTAAATCACCAACTTTGAAACTCCTTGGATGGACCCACTTGTTATAGTATCGAGCAATAGCTTGATTTTGAGCTGCATTTTGGATTAGGGCTCTGTCCCTTTTCTCTTCTAACAGGTCAAGTTGAGACATCATAAGTTTGGCATTTTGCAGCTTGTCGTAGTGCTCAACTCCAAAACTCAGTAGGCCAATCTTAACTAGGACAATGGCTTTGGCTTTGTAGACTAAGGAGAATGGAGTTTCCCCCATGGCAGTCCCGAAAATAGTATGGTAAGCCTAGAGTACCTTCAGGACCTCATCAATCCATGTGCCTTTGAGCCCTTCTAGTTTCTTCTTTAGGTTTTCCTTGATAGTTTTATTGACTGTTTCAACTTGTACATTGCTCTAGGGATACGCAGCCAAAGAAAAAACCTTCTTGATACTGAGCTATTCACACATACGGAGGAAACTGGCTACTTCAAACCGCTTGGCCTTGTCGGTGACTATGGTGTATAGATGCCGTATCGATAAATAATGTTATTCCAAATGAAGTTGGTGCATTTGGCTTTAGTCATGTTGGAGCAGGGCTCAACCTCTACCCACTTGGTAAGGTAGTCAATGACCACTATGCCACTATGCAATACTTGAATTGTGATTAGGACAGAGAAGGGGTCCAATTAGGTCAATAGCCCATTTGGTAAATGGTTGGGCAGATGTGATGGAGTTGAGCGGTTCGATGTGTTGTCCAATTACTTGGGAAATTTGTTGGCACTTGAGACACTTCTATGCATATTCTTTGTAGTCTTTGTTGGGTTTTGTTCGATTTTGTGATTTAAATACGCAGCAGAAAATTAAAAATTAATTCCCACAAAACCCTCGCAGGATCCATGCAATTCGATTAGATTGATAATAAAGTCATGGAATCTTACCAGGATGACAAAACAGGCAAGATTCTAGAAGGGAGAGAGCGGGTTCACTCCAGTGACACCCGAACTCGAGCTTTTAGTATTCGGGATTAGATTCAGACGTTGTTACTTAGAGTAATGTCCTCTGCAGGTATCCACATGAACAAACTCTCTCAAAAACGAATTAGTGTGCTAGCACCCTCTTTTTGCATTAAACGACTCACTCTAATTTTTAGGGTTTTAATGTCTTTTGCCTTTTAGTATGAGAGAACGCCTTTTCTCTTCTTAATTCGACTAGACACCCTAAAACATATATATATATATATATTGACTTCGAGATAGAGTCAGATTTTAACTAGGGTAAACTGTAATTCGAATATGATTCAGAAAATCTAGATAATATCTGTAATTCCAATATGATTCAGAAAATCTAGATAATATCAGTAATTCCAATATGATTCAGATAATCTAGATAATGTTAGATTCAATGAACCTAGACATATCTAGTACATCAAATCTAGACATTATCAGGTTCATCAAACCTAGACACAGTTAACCCAAAATTCATTCTTGGTCTGTTCTAAGTGTACGACCCTGTAGGTTTACATAACGTTGGTAGTGGGCTTAAAATTCTATTTCTGGCCCACAAATCATAAGTGGCCTCTAGCAAGACATTATGATTACCCAAGTTATGTGAATGTCAATAATTCGACATAACCTAATCCACAATAAGTATTAAAGTCCTATTGTCTCTAGATATCTTGATTGAACATAAGGCATGGTTTATGTCATCCTTATGCTATTCAATCATATTATTTTTTGATCTTAAGTAGACTGATATTGATAACCCTTATCAATTCATTCCAGTATGGCCATACATTTTTCTTCAGTCTAACTTATCGAAGGGCCCATAGATATCTTTCTCATAACAAATGAGGGACAAATTCCTTCTTAATCACTCATATTCCTCACATGATTCACTCTATATCCAACAATAATCTATTCCATCATCCTGTTAAAGATAATATTAGATTGTGTCAAAATATAGAACTTGTCATGTAGGAAACCATGGTGATTTCAGGTCA